>PVKM010017167.1:0-26170 GCA_004027735.1 Carollia perspicillata
ATGTAATTCTGTAGAAAGCAAGGACCTATTGAGTGCCTAGCATATCAAATTAAAAAAGACCCATACCAAGCACAGAGCTGTAAAACTTCAGAACACCAGGCACGAAGAGAAACTTCTAATCATTCCCACAGAGAGAGGAAAAACAAAGAACAACATAAAAGACAAGGAACCAGAATGGCACTGGACTAATGAATAGCAAAACTGGAAGTTACAAGGTATTAGAGCAATACTTTAAAAGTTGAGTAAAAATGATTTGCAACCTAGAATTCTACATTCATCTAAAATATCACATAATTGTAGGAGCAGAATATGACACGCTCAAGTATGTACAATCTCAAAAAAATTTACCTTTTGGTTATCCCTCTTCAGGAAGCCACTAGAGGATATGCTCCTGAGAATGAGGGAGTAAACCATGAAGGAACAAGAAATAGGATATAAGAAATCAAGGATCCAACACAGAAAGCAGGTGGGCAGACTTTCCAGGATGACAGCAAAGAGAAGTCTAACCACAATAGCTATAACACAGACCTAGAGAACAGTCAAGATTAAGTCAGAAAATCTGACGGCTCTAGAAAGGATATGTTTGGAGAATAACCAAACTAATTACCTCACAAGTGCAAGTTTTTTACAAAGACGCATTGAAGCCTATTGGATGACAAACTCAGTCCTAAGCAAATATTTGAAAATGAGGCAATTCTTGAATTAAAGCAACAACAACAAAGTTTTTACCAGAAAAGATATAATCACACACGCACTCTTTGCTGAACAATATGTATATGGTCATAATAATGAAAACACTACCTGTAGGTTTAACCAGTAATAATTACATGTATCAGGATGGCGAAATAAGGCCCGGCAAAGGAAGGCATTAGGAAAGTTAAAGTGATGTTATAAGAGAAAGTTAATGGATGTCAAATACTGGTGGGCCAAGAGATAGCAGCATACTCCATTATTATAAGGTGGTAAATACAAGGAGTAGTTAAAACATTTGAAAGTGGCTTTCCTGAAGAATGGCATGGGGCAAGACAAATTAGGGGGAGAGTATGGGAAGAAGGATGGGAGGGAAACTGCTGTTTTTATTAATCTTTCAGTGGTAATTTAAAACCACATGATCATGTTGTTCTTATTTCAGTTTTATTTGAGGTATAATTTAAAATTCAGCTCAATGAGTCTCAATGAATACAAGTAGTTGTGAAAATTATCACTACAGTCAAGTTTAAAACACTTCAATTACCTACTTCTAAAAGATTTCTCCCTTTGTAGTCAACCCCCACTCTAACCCTAGGTACCATATAACTACTAATCTGGTTTCTGTCACATAATTTGCTTGTTCTTGAGTTTCATATAAATGAAATCATATAGTCTATAATCTTTTGTGTCTGGCTTATTTCACTTATAATGATGTTTCACCAACATCTACTAGTTAATACTTTTTATTTGAAATAACTAATAACCTGAAGTGGGACTGGCCTGTAGTTTTCTTAGTGTGTGTGTATGATGTGTGTGTGCACACCCCTAAAACAGTGCAGTAAGTTTTATAATAGCTTTTATTAATATACTGAATGTTTGAAACAAGAGTAATGAGGGAAGACTAGCCTTAATAAACATTAAAGCCTCATTTATAAAAATAGTGAAAATAGTATGTGTAGTACTGACCCAGAAAGACTCAGGGAACAGAACTAAGTTCAAAAATGAATCCAAGTAGTTACTGCAGTTTTTGTAAGGAAAATTAAGAATCTCTAAATGCAGGTTATAGGATGTATTATTTAATAGATGGTTCTGGTAGAAGTGACCAGCCATTTGGAGGGGGGAAGAGTTGAATTTTTACTGCTTTAACTCAAGATATATAAAGAAAACTTCAAAATGCTCCTGAGTAACATAAAAGACTTGAAGAAATGGAAAAACATACCACATTCTTGGATGGCAAAATCAAATTCACAAATGTTAATTCTCTTTTAAATAATTTACACATTTAACATGACCCCAATAAAATGCCAGTATGATTTGTATGTGTAGAATTTATCATGGTGACACTAACACTCAAAAGAAAAAAGCAAGAAACACAGGAAAAAATTAGGGGAGGGGAAAAAAGGGGGAGAGAATAATTATGATGGTCAGATATAGCTCATTAAGAGCTATATCTATCATCCCTAGAATGAACAGAATGGAAAATGCAAAAACTGACCCAGGATATACAAGTTGAAGCAAAAGTAGGTGTGCAGTTGTTTATATGGAAAACAATACAATTAATAAATAATCATACAAGAATAAACTCTTTCCTCTACTCACAACTGTAAAGCCACTTTTGCTCCATCCTGCATTTATACGATAAAGATGTCATGAAACAGAGATGCGGGACACTTGAAAAAATTAAGAGTGGGTTCCCAACTTATAATTTCATAAAAATAAATTCTATTTAGAATAATAAACAAAATACAAAAATAAAACCATGAAAATACTATAAGAACACGTGGATGATCCTTTTTAATATAGTCTTTTCTAAGTAAAATCAAGATGCCATAAAAAGACATAAGAAATAAAAATTCCTATATGAAGGTGAAAAAACCACAGGCAAAGGCAAAAGAAAGACTAGTAAACTAGTAAAAACTATCTGCTACTTATATAACTGACAAAGAAATAGAAACAATCCAATAAAAAAATGGACAAAAGGATATAAACTGAGAGTTCACAGAAAAAGAAATGCAAGTGACAAATATATGAAAATTGTTCATTTTTAATCAGAATAAAAATGCAAATTAAATGATATAGCATTTCACCTATTGGATTTTCAAAATCAAACTGCTAGAAAATAGAGCAAAGAGACATATTGGAAATCGGGTAGAAAGATTTAAGATGACTCAAAGAGGTCCCATGACCAAATACATGCTATTCCAGAAGAAATAAGAGGAAAATTCCAGAAGAAATAAGAGAAAAATGAAAGCAAAGAAATTAAAAAAAAAATTCTGTGCTTGAGAGACTGACATGTTTAGATTAAAAGGGACCACTGAATAGAATACATGTTAAAAAACTACGCTAGACAATAAAAGATAAAGAAAGGGCCTAAAAGCTTTCACAGGGGGTAGAATTGGTAATATGCAAAGAACGACAATCAGACACTCTTCTCATTCATGGCAACAGGAGAGAAAAATTATGCAGTAATTAAAATCTGTTGGAAAATAATTTGAACAGGAAATTCTATACCTAGCAAATGATCATGTATAAATAAAAATTAAGGTATTTCAATGGGTTTTACTTCTCATGAGTCAATTCTAAGGCACTCAAGATGGTACCCTAGCTAACCAAAGATGGAGGTCAAAAAAGAGGAAGAGATCATATGCTAGAAATAGTCGAACTGACCTAGCTACCAAGTAACATAAATAAGTTATAAAAAGCAATTCTAGGACAAAGTTTTACATCAATTGCAGTAAATCCAAAGTAGAAGATGAAATCTGCATAAGCCAAGTAAAAGGTATTTGAACCTATACAACAGGTTCTAAGCAACAGATAAAAGAATCGAGGAATCATGCTATCTTAATGACATGGTTATTTTCACAATGGGGGAAAAGGTAACTGGAAACTTTAGGAAAAAAACAACCAACAAAAATGTATGATAAAATCATACTCAAGATATGAGGCAAAACAGCCCAATTTTGAGCCACATGTGGAATGTATGCAAAAAGGAACCATGAGACCTGAATGCTACAAATATTCTATGTTTGGTTCATCATGTTGAACATACAGAGAAAAAAAATCCTAATCCTAGCATTCTGCTTGGTTGTGGAGTGAAATATTTTATAATTGTATCAACATTATTCTTATTAATGCATTCGTATTGAGTGAATGCTACTGGTTTCAACTATAAAAATCCACCTGTAGTCAAAGTATAAGAGGATTTAAGTGTGGTTACAGAACGGAATATAAATGTTAAAATTACTTCAAAATGTAAAAAGTAATTGTATATATGTGTTGTGGAAGAATAGGAAAAGACTTGAAAGGAAAACTAGGGTGCTATTATCATTGTCTAACATAGTGGAGAATCTGGAACATTACCGAAGTTGATGTGATAGAAAATGAAGATCTGAGTATATTAAAAGTAGAATGATAACAAAAGGTAAAGAAAAGGAGAATGGAAGGATGGTGAGATGCTGATGAAACATGGTAACAAGATGAAGAAACAGGAACAGAAAATTTTGGAAGTGAAATTACAATCCTCAAGTTTACTTTAATAATCAATCTTCAAGTCCAGTGGCTATCATAGAGGCAACTCCTCCATTTCTCAAATGCTCGCATTACTAATGTATGTATTTCAGCTTGATATTTGAAAGCATTATCATAGCTATTTGCTTTTTATAACTTTTTTTTTGGACACTCTATTTGGAAATCTTTATAAGATGTAACAGGTTTTCAACTGTTTAGTGTATTTCAAAGTATGCTATCCTAATTTCTTGACTTTGGTTCTAGAAATATTGGCAGAAAAAGTAAAAAGCTGACAGCTGGGTATAAGGATATTACAAGATGATTCTAATTATCTAAAATGTTTCTTTTAAAAGAACAGTTGCTACCAAATATTTCATTGCTAACATTTGGCTTAAGCCACAGCTAAATGTACTCTATGGCACAGTGGATCTGAACTTTGCAGCTGGTGGTTGATTTCCATCAACACCTAAAGACTGAAGTCTGTAGCAAGGCTAACACACATCTAAACTTTGGAAATCAAGCTTTAAGAAATATGATGGAAACCCACTTGAATACTTATATATATATATACCCTCTTGTTGTAAGTGTTGCAGAAAAAGTTGTTACCTACATAAATATCAGTTGAATTTAAATTTTAAAAAGAAGTATTTGTGGATACCCCATTAGCGATTAGAAAATGGTTTTTTGCAAGAGATATAAATAAGTATCACAAAGCAGAGTATAGGAGGTTGGATGTAAAACAGAGACAACCAGCTTACTAGCCAGTCAGTAATTGGTTCTTGTCTTGGAGGAATATGTATTTTATAAAGTAGGACTGAGATGAAAACATTTATTAAAATACCTTCTGCCCCTCAAATGATAAAAGATCAACTAATATGCGAGTTGGGGGGAATGCCTAAAAGGAGTGGGTGTTTTTGCACATGTGTAATTTTACTGTGATATTCTACCTTTCCTGAGAAGTTCAAAATCAGAAAGGAAGTCAGATTTCTTGGGTGTAAATCTCAAGTCTGTATTTACAAGCTGGCTAGTTGTAGGCAAATATTTAACAATAAGAAGACCTTATTTTCTTACTGAAAAATAAGACTAATCATTCCTTCCTTGCCTTCTTTACTAGATTGTTAAATCATATGACAAACATTTATTAAGCAATTATTATATGCTAGGATTACGCTAGAGAAATGGGATAAATAAAATGACATTCCTGACTTCCAGAGGCTCGTAGTCTAAAGAGGAAGATGGGTACGTAAATAAGTAAGCAAAACTTACTATGCATTTGTTGTAATAAATAGAAGATAGGGAAATACAGAGAAGGGCGAGAGCGCCTCTGCCTAGAAGAGCGAGTCCAGGAATGCTTCACACGGACTATTTTGAATCTCAGGATAGTGTGCCAGGTCAACAAGTTGTTGGGTAGGAGCAGCCCCAGCAAAAGGGGCTCTGAGCAGCAGAAGCAACGTGACCCCAAGCACAGAAGTTTGAGGCAGTTCAAAATGGCTGGCTTGTAAGGTGTTCAGTGAGGGGAAGGTATAAAAACATATTGCATAGAGAAAAGTGGGCTGGTACAAAATTATGAGGAGAATTATACTAAATTAATGAAATTGCACTTTATTCCGAGGTCAGTGTCCCTCAATATCTTGTCCTGGGATTGCATGAACGAGGATAAAAAATGGGAAGACTTGTTAAAATGCACATTCCCAGGCCTTAAGATCCGCTGAATCAGGTTTTTAGGGTCTGGGTAATTCACATTTTGACAGGTTTCCCAGGTGATTTTTATATACCCAAAAGTTGAGAAATAGCAATGTAGGCCATAAGGAATTATTAATCTTTAATTTTTTATTTTAAAAAATTGTATTTTGGAGTAATATTTTGGCAGCTGCGTAAAAGCAGTGTCAACTCCCTCTTCCACAGAACCTACTTATTATAGCACATTCACAAAATCTTGCTAGTTATGTGTCTGATAATTTTGGCAGCAATGTGGAAAGTAAAAGAGAAAAGTGGGTTGACTGACTGGGATATTCAGAGATATAGGAAAGACCTAAACTAAGGCAGTGATTATGTGAAAAGATAAAGATGGCATCAAGAGACATTTCTGAGAAAGAATATCCCAAATTTGGTGATCAGTTGGATTTGACTGATCAAAGAGAAGCAAGTCAAACTTAACAGAAATTTCTAACTTAGGCAAGTAATGAAGTTCCTAATAAAAAAGGATCATACAAAATAAAGCTGTGAAAACATTTTTGAATTCTGGAAATCTAGGTGTAAGATCACAAATTAATCAGGTTCCTTTCTAGAGTGCTTCCCACACTTCTTTCCTAAATTAGGTATGGATTGTATTCATATTTCTTTCAATGTGAAAGTAACTCATGCTTACTACAGAAATTCATTCACTTAAATACTGACTGAAGTGTCTATTAAGATGCAGGACACTGCTCCGTACCTGCTCAAAATACAGTGTATTTTGAAGAACAAGGAAAACAAAATAGTGAAAAACATATCTGAAACAAGTATTATTACCATTTTTGGTGTATTCTTTTACAGCTTTTCTTTTCTATTCATATTGGTTTATATAGTTGTGCTCATATAATATAATAACTGTATTTTGCTCTTTTTGCTTCAAAAATATTTCCTCAAAATTCTGTAAACTCTTCATAAACAATAGTTTTCTATGACTACCTATTGCTTTGGGACATACAGCACAGTTTACTTGTTGAATACATAAACTGTTTTAAAACTTTTGCTATTTACATATATAATGCTGCAAATGGAATTATAGGACTAAGATATCTGCATTTAAAAGGCACGAAAATTGCTGACTTGCTATACAACAGGACTAAGTGAGTTCAGACCGCCAACAGACATACATGAGCTAGCACATTTCACGGCACCTTCACCAGCAATACCACCATCAGGAAACAACACTGCCAACTCACAATAGTAAAACTGTATCACTGCATTTTAAAGTTTCACTTCTTTGATTACTTGTTAGGGAAAAACCTATTTCCACATGCTTTTATGTCCTCTTTAGTAAAATGAACCTGTTATTCCAAGTTCTTTGCTCATTCATCTCCCTGGGTCTTGGTGCTTTTGAAAATATTGTATGAATACCTCAAAATTTAAAGATCAATATCTGGCTTGCTGCAACTGTGAAGTTGGGGAGATGCTGCTGGGCTGAGGATGTCTGATCTCGTTGGCTCCCTAGTCATTCAAACCTTCTCTGAAACCCCTCGGTAAAGTGGTTTGGTCCCCCACTCACCAAAAAATAAAGTAGATATAAATATCTGTCTGTTACTTAAAAAACCCCCAACAAACTCCTAATCCCGGTTAGTACATCTTTTAAGTTGTTCATTTCTATTGGGAGGAGAAGGGGTAGGAGAAAAAAGACAGAATAAATGTCACTGTTTTATTTGAGTCAAATGTAATGAATTTCCCCTCACAGGTCTTTGCACTTCTTTCAAGTTTGAAAAATATTTCCTCACCCAGATAAATATCTTTCTTAAATGAGGCTCCCATAAGGGTATTTATGTTATCATACTCTTCAATTTACCTGGAATTTATTTTGGTATATAAGATGAGAATAAGATTCAAATTGACTTTGTATTTCCAACTATTTAACACTCTCAGAAACATTTGCTGAATGTATGTTTGTTTTCCTTTTTCTACTAACTTCTGATGATGCCTTTATTATGCTATTTAGAATGTCTATTTCTGGGATCTTGATTCCCTTTCACCAATTCTACTACCAATGCTTATGCCAATATCCAACTACTTTATTGGCTATAATTTCATAACATGTTTTGATATCTGATAGGGCCCTACAGTTAGCTGTCACTGTTCTTGGTTTTTCACTTAAAAGTCATCTTACTTTTACCTGTTTTGTGCCTTGGACAAAATTAACAATTATCTCATTAATTTCTCAAATACATTTAAAAATTACAATTATGCTAAGCCTGTAAATTAACATAAGAAAAACTGGTATTTGTAGTAGTTGGACTTCCCGTTCAGACACATGATATTCTTCTGCCTATACCTCTTTGCACTGTCCCCACCCCCCCCAGCTATGCTCATATCCAAAAAGTTTTTAGGTTTCTTACAGAGGATTACACATTGCTTATTAATATAATTTTCTATTATTGTGAAAAATGATTTCTTTTAAATTATATTTCCTAATAACTACTGAAAAGTAGAATGATTGATTTTAAAGTATTCATTTTAAATTTAGTTACTCTATAGTCTTATTACTGTAATAATTTCTCAGTTGACTATTGGTTTCCTAGAAATGCACTCACATCACACCAAAACTGTAATTGTGCAGCTTCTTTTTCAGCATTTAATCCTTTTCTTTCTAATTCATGTCTGATTATATTGGTCAGATGTTATATAATAATGTAGGGAAAATGGATTTCCAATTGTTTAATAATGATTAGTTCTCTAGTGTTTCAACGTTAATTATTATTTTAGCTTTTAGTTTGGAATATTTTGTTAAAGAAAGTTCTCTTCATTCCTGGTTTTTAATTAGACAAAAGGAGATTATTAGTTTCTTCTCCATGTTTACTGGTATGATCTTTATTTCCCTCATCAGATTTATTCACCTATCCATTATAAAATTTCATATTAAGCCATCTATGCATTCTGAGAATAATTCCTACTTGGTAATCATAAAATGCATTTAATGTACTATTGAATTATTTTTACTTCTGTTTTATTTATAGTTGCTATTTTATTTGATTCTACATTCTTAGTTTGCACAAGTTCATTTCTGGAACACAGAACTCTAGAAACATCTCTTTCAGTCACTAGCCATCCAGTAACTACTTTTCAGGCTCCTAAAACATGTGGTTTATCCCCTGGCTGGTGTCACTCAGTGGATTTAGTGACAACCTGCAAACCAAGGAGTCACCAGTTCCATTCTCAGTCGGGACACATGCCTGGGTTGTGGGCCAGGTCCCCAGTGGAGGGCCATGTGAGAGGCAACTACACACTGATGTTTCTCTCCCTCTCTTTCTCCCTCCCTTCTCCTCTGTCTGTAAATAAATAAATGAACGAACGAATGAATGAATAAATAAATAAATATATGTAAAACAAAACAAAACATGTGGTTTATTCTATGTCTCGTAATTAGCAGGCAGGTTAGCCATTCTGGTTCTGATGTAGAATTACATGCAAATGTCCCATTTCACTGCATCAAACCCTTCCTTCTCCCCCAATCTAAGAGAGACCATGTTTTCTTGGCCTGGTATTCATGTCTTTTAGCCAGCTCAGAAGAATGGCACATGGTAGCTCAGCACAGTTTTATCTTTCCAAGCTCTAGGGAAAGTTCTACTTCACCACACAGATGGGGTGAGAGGGACTGAAAGAAATTAGCCAAAGAACATATATGCATATATGCAGAGCCCACAGACAACAATGAGGTGGGGAAGGCCAGCTGGGGGGGTGGGGTGGGGCAAACGGTGGGAATTAACAGACATCTGTAAGAGTGTTGAAATAAAGGAAACAGAGAAAGGAAAGAAGGAAAGGAAGGAAGGAAGAAGGAAAAGAAAGAAAAGGAAGAAAATAGAATATTCAAAAAGTGCGTATTTGTATAAAGGGAATGAATATTAATTACATAAGGAGGTAAGAGTAACATGTAAAATAGATTTGTCACATTATTTACATTTTCTATCTTCTAGTCTTTCCATTTCTCCAGATGAAAGAGCAGAGAGCCACTCAGAGTTTTCATAAAATAACTTCTGTTTAGTATGGTTGATTTTCCTTTAGTAAATCTGTATACATATTAAAAAAACAGATGGGGAGAAAGGAAAGAAACAAAGAATGGTAAGTTGAGTGGTTGTATTAGGACCAGATATTGTTTGATAGTTGTGATTTCCAATATTCTATTTCCATATTGTTCTAATATGAAAAAGTTACTTTTAAAAAGTAACCCATCTGGGGAATGAAGCACATTTTTCAAAAGAGACTCCAGAATTTTAGATGAGAAAAATATGATTGCTCTATGTATATTTATATTTTTAACATAAAAATAAGCTGAGTGATTAGGCTTTCCGCCTCACTTATTCAACAAACCTTGTACTTGGCAATGTGCTAGACCCTGGGTATATGGTGGCAAACAACACAAACACATTCTGTGGATATACAAAGTCAGTATTTTTCCTTACAAAAATCTCTTAAATCTCCCCCCAAATTACAATGTATACTTTTTTTGTATACCTCCTTGCACAGAAATGTTTTGTATAAAAATATTATACCTACAGCAATCTAGAACATACAATAAAATTATATATGCAATATAAAAATATATGTAGTATTGAAAAAAAAGTGGGTTTATGCACAGGTATGAATGTATAATAGAGAATGCTCATGCACAGATGATAGTTTGTTGTGGCCGTATCTGCAGGTCACCTTGGAAATCAACACAGTTGCTCATCAAGCCTAAAAGAGTTTTCTTCCAGCACTGGAACAAATTGCTGTTTCTCTGGTCGAGCACTAGAGGCTTAGTATGAGAGGCCATGTTGTATGAACATTAAACATGCCTGAAAAGTAGAATCACACTCAACGCGGTGGGATTTTCATAGCTGTGTAGCTATGAAACTACACAGCTGAGACTAGCTGAGACAATGACCAATCACATGTTTATCTCATGTCCACTCTGAAGCAGAAGCTCAGTAATGGAATGCTACTACAACCTTTAAATGATTCCTTTCATCATGGTTTTACTTTTGGCTGAGTATATATAGTTGGATTTGTGTAAATTAAATGTGATGCGACTCCACTGTACTGATTAGACGTGGAACTTCAGTTTGCTCATCTGTGAAATGGCGAGATCACGTGTGTACGGAAGTGTTACTGTCTGGATTGAGGGAGATAACACATGCGAAGTCCATCACGTTCCCTTTTCCCAGATTCGTGATATTAAAGTTTGGGTTTGAGGTAACTCAAAATGTATACATTAATGTGCACAGTCAGAGAATAAAGGAATTTTTTTCCCATAGGCTGTCAACTGTAATTCTTTGTAATGCCACTTTAAAATAAGTAGATAACGCTTCAATGCTAGATGAGTCATAGCCACATAGTATGTCAAAAACTCTGTGTCAGTGCCAGTGTCAGTTTCTGCTTTCCCTGTGCACACCACCCCCAAAAGAGACTAATTTCTATAGTTTTACATGTATAAAAATGTTTAAAAGTATACTTAATAATTATTTAAAAGTAACAATGAAAAATTTTGAATAATTAGGCAAAAAATTACAGATCATTTCTATAGCAATCCCCATGTAAATTCATAGCAATATATATAGGTTTTAAAGTGGGCTTTATTATTATTACTAGCCTGGTATGTAGGAAATACACACTATGGGACCATTAACTTGAGAAGAACAAGTTACCCTGTGTGTCCATCAAAAGCAATTTAATCAAAACTGGTAAATGAAAGTAAGACAATATAATCTCCTGTATAGTTATCAAAACTTAAATATGAATTAATAGTCTCATTTACATAAGGTGTCAACAACAGTACTGAAACCAGGTAGGTAATGCCACAGAAACTTGTATCGATGATGCCAGGTAGCTCATCTTAGTGATTAAAGGCAAAGACTTAAGAGACTGAACTGATGAAAATAATCAACACACATGGTTGCTTCCCTTATTTTCACGTACATGACTTGTAAGAGTTGTACGATGTCCAGTCAGTGTAAACTAGGTAACAATGATATCTAAGAGAACATATATTGTATTTAATGAAGACTTGGTAGCAGCTATGATGGGCAAGTGATATGTAAGAGGTTTTAAAACATGACATGAGAATTTTATAAAATTCGTGTTACGTAGAGACTCTGTGACAATATGACACATGTACTATTAAGATAGTACTATTATTGCTGGAGATTTTGAGATCCCAAGAATGGACAGGTAAAATCATACCCATAGGAAAATCAGACTAGATATGAAAAGTCATGCATTTATGGTATTTTGTCCTGTATAATGTGCACTTTTTGCCCAAATTTTTGAAGGAAAAATAAGGATGTGCACCATACATGGGTATAATGATTACATACCATGGTATAATAATGCCATGTATAGTGTGCACAAAAATGTGGGTGTGCATTATACGTGGGTGTGCACTACATGTGGCAAAATATGGTACTTAGTATCTATATTCTTGTCCATTAATCTCTCATTCCTATCACACTTAATCTCCATATGCTAACTTCCCTTAGAACTAGAAGCAAACCAGAATTCAGATTCCTAGATCTAGAATAAAACTTTAAAAGCTGTAATAAAACAAAAAGCAAGTAGTAATGTCAAAAAGCTTGTTAGGACTGGAACTCTGGCCAAGACGGAGGTGTAGGTAGATACACTTTGCCACCTTGCACAACCAAAAGAAGGATGACAACAAATTTAAAAACAAAAAATAACCAGAACTGTCAGAAAATCGAATTGTATGGAAGTCAGACAACCACGGAGTTATAGGAGAAACATTCATCCAGAACCACAGGTAGAGTGGAGACAGGCAGCCGAGACGGAAAGGACTCATGGCAAGGTGGTAGCTGGTGGAGTGGGGGTCCCACATTTGCTTGCAGATAAAGGGGGAGGAACAACCCGGGAGCGAGACAGACCACGTAACTCACACAGGTTAAATATCTTGCCCTAAGTTAAAAAACTAGTAATCTCATTAGTCTGGCTCCAGAGCACACACTCTTAATCATTATGGAATTAAGAGTAAATTTAGCAGAAGAAAAGAAAAATTAAAGAAGCCTAAGTACAATGGCCATATTTTGTGGATTTTCTAAGACTGTCCTGACTTCAAATATTCTGTCCTGTTGTCAAATTACTTGCTCCATTTTAGTTGGGGAAAAAATTATTTGTGTGTATAGATGACATGTTGTTGAATTGTGCACCTGAAACCTGTACAAATTTTTTAACCAGTGCCACCACAATAAATCCAATAAAAAGGAAATGAATATTTGCAAGAGGAATGTATTAATTTAAATGTCTGATATTTACACTTAACAGAAAAGACCATATCATGTTATATTTAGCTGTGGGTTAGCAGTTATACAGTAGTAGATATGTTTAGTTGTATAATTAGTAGTGTTTGTGAACATCACACGAGTGTAAAAAGAGCGGGTTTTTATTATATAGAAATAGTCAAAATTATTCAAAGTGATTTTGAGAAAGCCTGGAGTCCCATAATATCACTAAGAAAGTGGAAAGTTGCTCATCTGTAGTGAAGAGAGTATGAAAAAATGAGTTTCCACACTATAAAATTACTAACAGTCTAAATTGCTTTGAGTTTTACTACCCTTGTAATTATCAGGGTAAGTACAGTAGCTGCTTTGAAAGTCATGTTCAACTTTACCAACCTTATCAACTGTTATATAGAGAAAAAGATTACAACTCTCTCTTTCATTAATACTTTAAGATGTTGATATAAGGGTCTCAATTGCATAATAGCCATTAGACTTTGAGAAAATCTTCACATGGAAAATAACTTTAAAATAATATAGCATGGACTTCCAGTCAAGATGGTGGTACAGGTAAATGTGGTACCTATATTATCCCATAATCACATCAAAATTACATCCACACTACAGAACAACCATTATTGAGAACTGCCTGAAATCAAACTGAATAGAAGTCCTACAACTAGGGATTTAAAGAAGCCACATAGAGACTAGTAGGAGGGGCAGACACACGGAATGGGCTGGTCCCACACCCACCAGTGGTTAAAAATCAGGAGGGGTTATGTTGTCTGCAGAGATTCTCCCCCACAAAGAGTGAGGGGTCCAAGTAGCACACCTGGCCACCAGCCCAGGGTCCCAGTGCCAGGAAGACAAGTCCTCATAACTTCCAGGTGTAAAAACCAGTGGGAATTAAAGCCGAGGGAGGTGAAGGACTTCTGCAGTCCCTGGCAGTTCCTCTTAAAGGACCTGTACACATACTTACTCGAACTCACTCCCTCTGAGCTCCAGTATGGGGGCAGCAACTCAAAAGGCACCAGGGACATAAAGAGAAGAAATGAACTGTCTGGCATCAGGGAAAAAATGGGGATGGGGGCAGCATTCTGCCAGACAAAAGTACTGGCAGAGGCCATTATTTCTTTCCTGATTCCCCCACCAGAGGCAGCAGGCAGGCCATAACCTGGTTGACTCTGTCTGCCCTGTCCTGGTGATTCCCTGAGACCCAACGCCACCCAATTTGCTGGTCCACCCAAGCAGATTCCAGTGGCCTTTCCTGTTCAGCTTATGTTTCAGACTTTCCTACAATCTCTTAAACAAGCAGCATCCAACCTCAGTGTGCCCTGTACTTCTCACTAAGTGGCCCCAGGCCTGGCACTAGCAGCAACCAGCCTTGATTCCCACCTTGGCCTCACTGGGGCACCTCCAAGCCCAGCACAAAAAGTAGCCATCTACAGATCATTTCTTACCTTGTGCCAGGTGGCCCTAGGCAGAACATAGGCAGAAACTGACCTTGGCCTGCACCTCCTGGAAGGTCCCGGAGCCAGTGCACCCAGTGGACAACTTCAGACTATGTTAGAGCACCACTCAACCACCTCCACAAGTGACACACTCAAAGGGCAGACTCAACAGGCACCACAGACCAGCTGAACTAAGTCCTGCTCTGTGGGTGGGCCCCTGCACAACTGATCCTCCACCGTGGTCAGTGCTCATAGCCAGTCCTTGCTGCTGATTGGCCTGGAGGTAAACCCCTCCCACTGACATGCCAACAGCAATCAAGGCTCACCTACAACAGAAGGGTGTATATTGCCCACACAAGACAGTGCATCTGGAGTGCCCAACTAGGGTGACTTGGGAGGCAGTGCCATTGGAACCTACAGAATACCTAGCACACAAGGCCACTCTACCAAACCTAGGAGACACAGCAGCTCTACCTAATACATAGAAACAAAAACAGGGAAGCAGTCAAAATGCAGAGACAAGGAAAGATGGCCCAAAGAAAAGAACAGAATAAAACTCCAGGTTAAGAGTTTAAAATAATGGTTATAAACTCTGGCTAGTGTGGCTCAGTGGACTGAGTTCTGGCTTATGAACCAAAAGGTCAGCAGTTCGATTCCCAGTTAGGGCAGTCAGGGCACTTGCCTGGGTTGCAGGCCAGGTTCCTTGTTGTGTCGTGCAAATTGCAACCAACCGATGTATCTCTCTCACATTGGCGTTTCTCTCCCTTTTTCCCTCCCTTTCCCTATCTCTAAAAATAAATAAATAAAATCTGTTAAAAATTAATGGTTATAAGGATGATTAAGGAACTCAGTGATAACATCAACAGTATAAAAAAGGACATGGAAACCATGAGAAAGAACCAGTCAGAAATAAAGGATATACTAACTAAAATAAAAAATAATTTATAGGAAGTCAACAGTAGAGTGAATGAAGCTGAGAATCATATCAACTATTTGGAATACAAGGAAGCAAAAAACACCCAATCAGAACAGCGAAAAGAAAAAAGAATCTAAAACATTAGGACAGTATAAGAAGCCTCTGGGACAATTTCAAATGTACTAACATTTGCATCATGGGGGTGCCTGAAGGAGGAGAGAGAGCAAGAAATTGAAAACATATTTGAAATAATTACACAAAACTTCCCTAACATGGTAAAGGAAATAAACATATATAAGTCTAAGAAGCAGAGTCCCAAACAGGATGAACCCCAAAAAGCCTACACCAAAACACATCATTATTAAAATGCAAAAGGTTAAACATAAGAAGAGTATCTTAAATGCTGAAAGAGAAAAACGGTTATCTGTAAGGGAGCTACCATAACACTGTCAGCTGATTTCTCAACACAAGCTTTGCAGGACAGAAGGGAGTGGCAAGAAATATTCGAAGCGATGAAAAGCAAGGACCTACAACCTAGATTACTCTATCTAGCAAAGCTATCATTTAGAATCAAAGGACATATAAAGAGCCTCCCTGACAAGAGAAACCTAAAGGAATTCATCACCACCAAACCAGTATTACATGAAATATTAAAATGGTCTTCTTTAAGAAGATAAAAAATATGAACAATAAAATAAATACATATCTATTAACAACTGAATCTACAAAACAAAATAAATGAACAAGCAGAACAGGAACAGATTCACAGACACAGAGAACATTTTAATGGTGGCCCGATGGGAGGGTAGTTGGGAGAACAGGTGAAAAAGGTGAAGGGATTAAGAATTACAAATTGGTTGTTACAGAATAGTTATGGGGATGTAAAGTACGGCATAGGAAATATAGTCAATAACATTGTAATAACTACCTAAGGGGTCAAATGGGTACTAGATTTATTTGGAGGATCACTCACCAAGTCATTAATGTCTAATTACTAGGGTGTACACCTGAAACTAATATAGTATTGCTTGTGAACTGTAATTTAAAATGATTTAAATAAAAAGTAAAATAAATAAAATATTATTACTAATATTTATAATTACTGTAAAGATGGCAGTTTGAAAATACAACTTTTCCTTTTTCTGCTGCCATGTATGGTTTGATTTCAGATTGGGCTTCATAGTAATGCCTAATTCCAATCTTTTTCCTTACAATTTTTCCCATTGCTGTCTTACATTTGATGCCACGTTCCATAAATCTACATTTACAGAAGAATAACTTATTTAGCAAAAAAAACAAAAACAAAAAAACTCCAAGGGTTTTTGCACTTGCAAAAACATTAACTTCCTAAGGAAAAACTAGCACAATTCACTTGCTCTTAGGCAAAAGGCAGTAAATTGTTTCAAAATGCAATAGTACTTTCAGTCTACACCTGCACTAAGTCTTTCAGGGAGGTGCTTGGGAAATAACAATTTCTCAAAGAAAACTAAGCCACAGAAATATGCTTAGCTTGTTGAAAATGAGTACATGCTTGAAATACTTTAAATATTATCTCATTACCCTAACAGTTTGCTGGTTAAAAAAATTCAACAGTTGAAGGTAATTTGAACATTTATAGAAACATTTACAGAAACAACAGATCAACAAAACAACAAAGCAAACACCATTATTTTCCAATCAAAGACAATGATTTTTGTCAATCATATATTTGTCTGAACAACAGAGGACAAATCTAGGGGGGAAAAAGAGGCTTACTATGCCTCTGGAATTATGTTTCTAACATTACAACACATTTTCTGATAACCATTTAGTGGGATGGGTTACCTAGGGAAATTACAGAACATATTTTCCTAGAAGTCTTTAACAAGGATGGTTGCCAGTGGCTATTAAGAGTGCTGTGACGGATTTGCTGGCCTTCATAACCCTGGCAACCAGTGTGCAATGGATGATCTACTCTCAGTGTCTATCAGTCATTAAGTTGCTCTCAGTGCTACTAAGCAAAATGGCCATGCCTTCAAGAAGTCTGAATCTCTAAAGCCTTTTTTTTTAGGACAAAAAAAAATTCTAGTCCATTCATTTTGGGTGGCAGCTTGTCTTGACCATAGAACTTCACACAAGGGCCTTAAAATATGTGCACATTTATAAACAGGCAGACAAAACTATTTTAGCTCTTGAAAATACCACAAACAGATAAACTGTCCTTTCTCTAAGGAGTGGCTTATTTTCATCTTCCCTGAAATCAGAGATAGACTTTACAATACTAGTAATCTCAGAGAGTTTTGAAGCTGTAAAGATCCTTAGAAATTTTGCAGTTGAAGAAGCAGTGCTGGAAGGCTAACATCTAAGGCTAAACAGCTAGTTAATTATTCAATACAGAGCCCATATTTTCAGATTCCAGATCCAGTACTCTTTTCACCGTAGCATATATCCTCTCCTTAACCTATCAATCTTCGTAAAAAATGTCTCCAAATATCAATAAAGATATGTAATTAGTTAACAGCTTATAGAAAAGTATTTTTAATGTATTTTGTTGATTATGCTATTAGAGTTGTCCCATTTCCCCTTTATTCCACCCTGCATACCCCTTCCCACCCACATTCCCCCCCTTTAGTTCATGTCCATGGATTGTACATGTAAGTTGTTTGGTTTCTGCATTTCCTATACTATTTTTAACCTTCCCCTGTCTATTTTTCTACCTACCATTTATGCTACTTATTCTCTGTACCTTTTCCCCCTCTTTCCTTCTCCACCACTGATAACCATTTCCATGTGATCTCCATTTCTATGATTCTGTTCCTGTTCTAGTTGTTCGCTTAGGTTTTTTTTTTTAGGTTCAGTTAATAGCTGTGAATTTGTTGTCATTTTACTGTTCATATTTTTACCTTCTTTTCCTTAGATAAATCCATTTAACATTTCATATAATAAGGGCTAGGTGATGATGAACTCCTTTATGTTGACTTATCTGGGGAGCACTTTATCTGCCCTTCCATTCTAAATGATAGCTTTGCTGGACAGAGTAATCTCGGATGTAGGTCCTTGCCTTTCATGACTTGGAATACTTCTTTCCAGCCCCTTTTTGCCTGTAAGGTCTCTTTTGAGAAATCAGCTGATAGTGAAATGGGAACTCCTCTCCTTTTCTCATGCTGCTTTTAAGATTCTCTCCTTATCTTTTACCTTGGGTAATGTAATTATGACGTGCCTTGGTGTGTTCCTCCTTGGGTCCACCTTCTTTGGGACTCTCTGAGCTTCCTGGACTTCTGGAAAGTCTATTTCCTTTGCCAGATTGGGGAAGTCCTCCATTATTGATTCAAATAAGTTTTCTATTTCTTGCTCTTCCTCTTCTCCTTCTGGAACCCCTATGATTCAGATGTTATAAGACTAAAGTTGTCCTCGAGGTTCCTAAGCCTCTCATTTTTTTTGAATTCTTGTTTCTTCATTGTGTTCTGGTTGAATGTTTCTTTCTTCCTTCTGCTCCAAACCCTTGATTTGACTCTTGGTTTCCTTCCCATCACTGTTGGTTACCTGTAGATTTTTCTTTATTTCACAGAATGTGACCTTCATTGCTGCCTGGGTCTTTTTTATTCTGTTGAAGTACCCAGTGAGTTCCTGGAGCATTCTGATTACCAGTATTTTGAACTGTGCCTCTGATAGGTTGGCTACCTCTTTGTTGCTTAGTTGTATTATTTCTGGAGCTTTGATCTATTCTTTCATTTGGGTCATTTTTTTTGTCTCAGTGGGCCTGTTATGTAGTGAGGGGTGGAGCCTTAGGTGTTCACCAGGGCAGGGCAACCCATGTCGCTGCGTTGTGACACTATATGTGGGGGAGGGATCTGAGAGGGAACAATGGCGCTGGCTCTACTCTCTGCTAGCTTTCAGTCACTTCTCCGATACCCACAATCAAATTGGGCCCTTCTGGTGCTGATTCCCGCATGGGTGGGCTTGTGTACATTCTAGGACCCTGTGGGTCTCTCCAATGGACTCTCCTGAGTTTGGGAGTTTCTTCTGCTGCAGCCTCAACCCCTACAGGTGTTTTCAGTCAGAGGTTTGAGGCTTTAATTCCCTGCGCTGGAGCCCTGGGTTGTGGGTCTGTCTCACTCCCCAGGTGTTCCTGCATGTGAAGGTGGGACCACCCAGTCCTCCAGCCACCGCCTTGCCAAGAGAACTCTCCCCACTTGGCTGCCTGTCTCCACCCCTCCTACCCGTCTGGGTGAGTGTGTCTTCTTTAACTCCTTGGTTGTCGGACTTCCATACAGTTTGCTTTTCTGTCAGTTCTGGTTGTTTTTTATTTTTAAATTTGTTGTTGTCTTTGTTTTGATTGTGCGAGGAGGCACAGTGTGTCTACCTATGCCTCCATCTTGGCCAGAAGTTGAAAAGTATTTCTTGTATACTTCAAATCTATACTTAATAAATGATCAACTAAGACTGGCACATAGAAATCTACTTACTTTTCAGATAGAGAATAAAGCTGGTAAATGGCAGAAAAGTATTTTGATTCCCAATTATGATTGTATGTAAAAAATATCAATGCTCTCTGGTCATCTACATTTGGGCACCATACTAGGTACTGAGGATATTAGAATGAACACAGACTTTATAAGATGTACCTCTCCACTGAGTCTCATTAACTCTTGGTGAGTTAGGCAAAGGAGTTGTGATCAGAGTGGAATGATTCTGTCCCGATACAGACTTTTTTCACATCACAACACTGACTTCTTTGGTTTCCACCTCACAAATATTTAAACTCATAAGTGTACCAGGTAAATATGGTCTGTAAGAATTCTCACTATTTTTTTGTAATACCATGTTTATTTCAAATGAAAATGCTGGCCATGATACAAAGATTCCTTTGTTAGCAATTGCAATTATGTGCTAAAAGTTACTAAAACTTCATCTTCTATGAATGAGTGTGATTTAAATAAGTTATCAAGATAACTACTAAAATGATACAAGGAATTAATATTTAATTGTCAGGCCAAATGTGAAACATTTTATTCTTGTATTACATAAAAATTTAAAATAATAATTACTATATATACACTATTTCTTAAATAATTTTATGCAATTTGGGATTACTTAAATTATTGCATTAATTAATTTTATGAGTTACTTAACAGGCAACATATTAGAATTCACACTCTATCCGTGCAGAAAAAGAGGCAAAGATGTGATACAGTCTTCCTCCTCTCCCCACACATAAATACCAAGTAGCAGTTTGGGACTGGAGTTCAGTCTCTCAGCTGTCCAGAACAGAGCTCTGTCATCCATATTAAAAACAGCTTCATTTAAAAAAATGTTAAACTTGAAGAAAAAGCTCTAAGCTACCACTTCTATTACTTACAAACACTCTCGTGGAACATTTTGACTTTAAACTCCCCAAACTGAATAGTTGTGGAAAGGAATAAAGAACACCTAAAAATTCCTTTATCATGATCAACGGATCCATTTAATAAAGGATTAACTGTGAATAATATATACAGCTATAAAACACTGTCAGTATATCTGAGGTTGAGTGATCTGTAGGACGATGGCGCAAGCCTTCAAGTTGAATCCTCAGACTTAACTGTTTTGCCTCATAGTTCCTTTTTATACTCTAATACTTCAGCTTCTCCTATTCAAAATTTTAAATTTTTATTACAGTATTTCCCCCAAAAGGTTGCCAATAAGATTCCCTTTAAATCTATGCTTAAGGAAGTTTGATTTATACAAAAATTAGATTGATATCAAGAAACTTCAGCAGAGATATTATTACATTGTGTGTAAGGTTATTCTCTATTACCAAATAAGTAAAAGGTAAGACAATTATATAAAATTAAGAAACATGGCTCCCAAACAGAGAAAAATATTAACAACTTCAATCTGTTCACTGTTATCTGAAACTGCTAATCTGACATAAAAATACAATCTCATCTTCTGGAACTGGTCCTAACCAGAGGTCTATTTCATATATCTCTTGGAAATTATTAAATAATGGTTCCTGAATTTTAAGCTTTGGTGGACAGAGATTCCACCAAAATTTCTGGGTCTTTTCAAATCTACTTCCTTCTTTTGGAAGTCAAGTCTGATTTTAGTTATTTTTGGAGAAGGTGTAAGTAAGGTCATCAACTTAGATTCTCCTCTCTCCCTATTATGTATTATAGATGTAACGATAGCTTGAAACTTGCTATGCTGTTATGGTTCAAACTTCTAGGCATAATTACTTTCCAAGCAGGTTGACTAACATCTTGGTGTTTGACAATGGAATGCAATTCTGATAAAAAGCACTAAAAGCCACAGAGGTTTCTAAGTCACTAGTAACACCTGTAATTCTAGAAGTCAGCAAAGTATAAAATAGGATTTATTATGCAAACTGTGTTTGTTATCTCAGCTAAGTTGAATCATGAGTTCCAATACTCTGAAGTGAAAAGGAAGCGAACATTTATTAAATACCTGATCCGGGACAAAACTCCCTTATCTATGTATCTCATTTAAAGCAACAACAATTCTATTGAGTAGTAATTACTCCCATTCTACAAATAGGACACCTGTCCAAAGTAATTCCACCAGTAAGTATGTAAGAGCCAAGGTTTGAATCAAGGAGCTTCAAATTCCCAAGCCAATATTTTTAGTACTCACAGGATTTATTTTTATTTATATTTATTGATGTTAGAGAGAGATGGGAAGGGGTGGGGGTAGGGGAGAGGCAGAAAGAGAGAGAGACAGATAGACACACACCCACAGAGACTTCTCGTTCCACTTATTTATGCACTCATTGGTTGAATCTAGTATGTGCCTTGACCTGGGATGGAACCTGAAGCCTTGGCGCATCAGGACCCACCTGAGCTACCCAGCCAGGGCAGTACTCAGCATTTTAAGCCTAGAACACTAGTGCCACATAAAAGCACCAGTCCAATTCCTTTGTGTTACAGATGAGAAAACTGAGATCCTACAAGAATGAGACTTGCCCAATTACGCAACACTTGTGGTGAAACTGGGATTTGAATTCAAGTGTCCTGATTTCCAGTGCATACGCACACATGTGTGTGTTTGACAATGAGTATGTCACTCTTGTTATAATTTGCACATAATTTATAACATCACAACTGTCTCCAAATGAAATTCATATGTGTGGCAAGTTCAGGGATGTATGTTTTTAGTGACCAAAATTATTAAATGTATTTGGCAAGAATAAAATCTTAATTGCCATTTATAAATTATTACATATTGTAACGAAGCTTGTTGCCAATATGCTTGTTTATACATTAATAAAATGCCTATTATATACTAGCTACTGTGCTTGGCAATAAGAATACAACTATACATAAGTAAAAAGGAGTCCCTATTTACATCCTGGTGAAGGGTAAAGACAAATAAATAGGCAATTATGATTCAGTGAGTCAGTGCTATGATGGTGGGAGTACAAGAAGCTGTGGGAACAGGAAGCAGGAACACCTAACTCAGACTAGACTTTTCAAAGGAGGTGATAGGAAAGATGAGTAGGAGGAGTCAGCTAGTTAAGGATGGAGTATGGAGTATACTTATATTTCAGGAGGAGCTGGAGGAGGGAGGGGAAATGTGTCCAGACAGAGAAGGACTAAATCATACAGGTCCCTGAAAGCAAGGGGTTTAAAATCTTGTCTATTAGAATTACCTGGGGAACTTTAAAAGAAATAAACAAAACACAGATGTCTGGATTCCATCTTAAACCAATTAAATCAGGATTTCTGGGAATGAAACTCTGACACTAGTATTTTTAAAAAGCTAATTAAATGATTCTAATATGTAGCCTGGATTGAAAACCACTGTTTAAGCTATATAGTAAATTAAAAATATATTGCAAATAAAAGGTTATCTTAACCAAACTTCTGTGGGCCTTACTTTCTTATATATTAAAAAACAGAGTGGAGAAGATTAGAAGTGGCATGATATTAGTGAAAGGAGTCAGAAAACATTCGTTTTTGTCAATGAGTCTGTCATCTGACACCTGTCTAACCTTAGGTTAAAATATCATTTCTTAGAGACAATAATCCTGCCTTGTTTATGAGGTTGTTGTATAGCTCAGGATAAATAATACTTAATGAAACGACTTGAAATTGTGCTAATAAAATATGTACCAAGATATTCCAAGATTTAGGCTACTAAGGTTGTACAGTTTTTAAGATCATAAATATTTTCACCGGACATGAAATCCTTTATGATGCTTTGTTTAAAGAAGCACCCCTACCTTAGCATTCAAGATATTAAAGTAATAAAATAACCAATCTTTTAATGTTACTCTAGTTGCTAAAGAGATCAAATGGGATTAAGATAGCTGTGCTCAAATAAACAAATCAACAGAGTAAGTGCCTTTTTAAATATAGTAACAGCAAATACTTAAAAATCTTTACTCAGTAAAGGGTACTGATAAGGAAAATTACACATGAAGTGAACAGTTTTAGAAAAAATGTTATTATTATCTACATTATTATATAAGTATTTTATTTATAAATTTATTTTTTTTCAGGGAATACTTATTTGGGATGGAGAGGATCTTATCCTGACAGGAAGGAAGCTCTGCCTCCAGAAGGACTGTTCCATACACAGAGCCAGGCAAAGCCACTGCTCTTCCACAGTCTCCCTTTTGAATGTAGCTAGCCCTGTGAGAGTACACACTTTCATGTAACTTTTTCAGTTTAAGTACAGTATTTGTACTTAGTGACATCTTTTTAATGCTATATCCAATTTACTACATATCTAACTTTTTATATATCTTTTATAACTTAAAAGTTAGATATATCAAAACACTGTTCTACTTTTTTAATTCTTCAACTAAAACTGATAGCAATGGCTTTCAAACTTTATACTCATAGTTAACGATAAAATCTTAAGTTAATATTCACTTATTTTCTTGCTATTTTCACTATGATGCTATTACTGTTATAATGGACTATCATTTATTTAATTTACTTAATTCATGATGATGAAAAAGTCACAAGAGAAACTTTTGAAAAAAGTTAATGACGAAATTTTATTTAACTTTAAAAACATGAAATAAGAAAACTTAAAAAAACCAAATGCACACACACAGCTGGGCCATGATCAGATAATTTTGGCTGATGACACTGCAGAACAGTTATTCTGATATTTAAAATTTTCCAGAACATGTACAGAGATCTATGTTGTCAATCAGAATTCAAAAATCTTAAAACTTGAACACGCAGACATATTATCAAATTCTTATGCTGCAGTTAATTCGAGTCCATTAATAAAAGCATAAAGTGTTTTAATTTATCCAAATTAAAATGGTATATTAAGTATTTTGAGTATAATGGTATATTAAGTATTTTGAGATCTTTTCTTACCCGGCAATTCAGCACATAAATTTTGTACAGTGCAATATATGCAAACAACCAGAGAATCTACTTTCTAAGCAGGGAAACATGCAACCAATATTGCCCGCAGGGTTCAAGAGTAGCCTTAGACCCGACTTGAGTTACCAGTTTAGCGACCCGAGTTTTCTAGGGGCTCTCCCAGGCTTCACAAACTACGATTCAAAACATCATCACGCCAACCCATGTCCTGCATGTGCATAAAGGCGTAGCGCTACAATGAGGAAGCTTCACCAAAAAAACGAAATCACAGCTCCAATTCATTAAAGAATACGCAGGCTGTTTTCTAAAAGCTTCCTCTTGCGCTCCCCTTACCTTTCACGTAGCTATGTAAACAGCTCCCCAATCATTGACATTTAAGAAAGTAGCTTTCGATTCTTAAGTCTGGCAACTAGCCTCCATCACCACTATTCCTTTAGCATCCTAAAATAAACCACTCGAACCGCGGTCACGGTCACGGGCGAAACACTCAGAGCTATAAAACCGGCATCGCATAATACTTAGTAGAGACACAAATCACGAGACAATGTCTCAGCTCTATGAATGAAAGACCTAATATGTTTGATTGTCACCGTCAAAAGGGAAAAAACAACCTCGAGAGGAAGGGTGGGAGTGGAACTGTGGGGTGGGGGAGCAGTTTTCCTTCAGCCCCAGCCGGGCGATTTAAACCCAGTATGTGGCAAACGCAGGGTCGCCAGGCTGGCGGGGCCGGGGTCCTCCCCTGGGCATGACAGCCTGTTAGGACCAGCTCGCGCCTCTGTGCCGAATCCCTCCTGGCCCAGTGCTCGGAGCAACCCAGCCACCCGCGGGCAGGGTGGGCGTGCAAGGGCACTGGGGACCGAGCTACTGTGGCTGGGGCGGCGGCCCTGGGCGCACTTCCTCAGTTCCAGCCGCCCATCACCAAAAATGGGAGAGGAAGGAAGGAAACAAGGAGCGAAGCAGTGGCCACAGGGAGAAAAGAGGGAGCCCTGGTCTCTGCATTTGGGTGAGGCCAGTGGCAGGCCGGAGAGAGGGAGCAGCGCTTCCAGGCGAACTCTGCTGCGGCCCGAGGCTGGGAGAGACAACCAGCGGTTAACCCCCGCCCAATACGGCAGGCGTGCCCGAGAGTCCCCGGCACCCACCAGTTCCCATCCCGACCGCGCCCGCTCCCGGCCAGTTCGCGCTCTACTCACGCTCGGAGCTCCTCCAGGCTCCACGGCTCTAGCCGCATTGGGTCCCAGCCCCTCGGGCGGTGGTGGCGGTGGAGCCGAGGGACAGGAGAGCGGGTGGCCCGGCCCCCGCCTCCTGGCCCCTCTCCCCCGCCGCTCT
>PVKM010017168.1:0-26161 GCA_004027735.1 Carollia perspicillata
TGTGGAATGCAGCAGATTGAAAATGCTGATGACACCTGGGAGTCCTGAGCGGGATCCTGAAATCCGGGTAATAGTGATGGAGAAAGCGACCACACAAAGCTGAGAATGCTGAGCGGTGTTTCGAGAGAGCTTGAGAGTGTCATGGTTGGAACTGAGGATCCAGAAGAGGTATAAAGAGACATGTGGCTGAAAAAGCCCAGGACCCGACTGCGCACCCTTGCTTATCTGCCTTCATCGCCCAAGGAATCTTTGGCCAAGAAAGCACAGCATTCCTTCCTTCGAGGATGAAAGACACTCCCTCAAAGTGCTTTTTAGCACTGCTTTTGATTGGTGGTTCTCAAAGTGGGATCTGCAGCCCACTGGGGTCCCTTGCTACTCCTCCTTCAGGGAGTCGGCAAGGTCAAACTACTTTCACAGTAGTAAAAAGACTCCCCTTTCTTTCTCACTGTACTGACTTTTCCATGGAAGGGAAAGCTGCTGGCGCGTTAGCGCACATCAAGGCAGTACAACGAAACTGGGCTGCAGTCATTGAAATCTTGACCACCGGGCACCCAGCGGGGAGAATGCAAAGCTGGTTTAAATCAAGAATATGCTCGACGAAGCAGTAAAATAATTAGTTTTGTTAAATCTTGGTCTTTGAGCTGTGTCTTTAGGAAGTCCACGGGATGAAACGGAACTACAAATAAAGCCCTTCTACAGCCGACAGAGGTAGGGTGGTCTCAGAGAAAATCAGTAGTGTGATTGAGTTGGGAGTTGAACTAGGAGCTTTCTTCACGGAATACCATTTTCAGGTGAAATAGCCATCAGACATGGCTATTTGGCAGGTATTTTCTCAAAAGTGAAACAAGTCAAGTTACTTCAAAAAACAACTGACAATATTTGTTGCCAGTGACTGCTGAATTTAAGCATTTAAGTGAAAGTTAGAATGTTAGAAAACTTATATTCATAACCTTGAGTTAGATAGAATTATAATACTTGAAGATCTGCCAAAGAGATAGTAGTGATATTAAAAATCTGTGTTTTTTTAAATTTTGTATATGTTAAAATTGACTAATAAGTGATGTTACAAAATAATGCAATGGTAAAAATCCATTTAAAGAAAATTTAAAGTGATATCCATTTAGAGTGATATGTTTTTACTACTGTGAAAGTAGTTTGACCTTGCAGACTCCCTGAAGGAGAAATAGCAAGGGACCCCAGTGGGCTGCAGATCCCACTTTGAGAACCACCAATCAAAAGCAGTGCTAAAAAGAACTTTGAGGGAGCGTCTTTCGTCCTCGAAGGAAGGAATGCTGTGCTTCCTTGGCCAAAGATTCCTTGGGCGATGAAGGCAGATAAGCAAGTGTGCACAGTCGGGTTGGACTTTTTCAGCCACATCTCTTCTTACTCCTCTTCTAACGAATTTAATATAACGAGCAAGAAAAGGTCATTGATACAGGTTCAGATTTGACACTGCACCTAACCTTTAAGAAGCTAGCTTATAAATCAGAGAAGAATATCCACAATTATCCAAAAGAACTAATACATATCTGTGTAAGGCCAGATATTCTTTATTTTTCAACCAAAAAAAAAGTATTTCCACAGACTGAATGCAGAAGCAGATATGAGGATTCATTAAGTCAGATATTACTTTACATATGGGAAAATGTAAAATAGTACCATTCTTTTAACTATATGTTGTTTTGTTTGGAAAATAATTCATTTGGCAAATATAGGTATTTTATATGTGTCAGAAATTTCTATTATCATGTAATGGGTTCTTATTTTTTTTTAAGAAATGAATACAGAATGGGGCAAAAGTAGGATTATCATTGTGAGTAGGCAAAACACAGTTTATTCTTTTATTATTATTAATTATCATATTTTCCATACAAACAACTGTAAACCTACTTTTGCCCTACCCTGTACTTAAAAAATTGTTCTCAATGTTATTTCCTAAAACAACATATCCCACAGACATAACCGATACCAACAAAAGATCTTTGGGTTCCTAAATATTTTGAGAGTGTAAAGGACTTCTGAGACCTTAAAATTTAAGACCTGTCACTGAAATGATGTTCTGTAAGTTTAGTAATAATATGAAAGTGTTAAACCGCTATCTCTTGAATGTATATAGTATGTTATCATTTAAAAGGGCTCTCACATCCAGTAATTTCAGCTACATAGGTTGGGAAACTGAGAGTCAGAGGGGTTAAGTAGCTGAAAAAGATAACATTGCCAGTAAAGTGTGAGAACTCCAACTAGTTTGGTCTCCCAGTTCGAAGCTCCTTCCACTGCAGCCATTTATCTCAGGTTCAGATTAAACATACTTTTTAGGACTCCCTGGGGCTCAAAACTCTTACCACTCCAGTACCTTTGTAGTTGCATTATTCTTGCATTTTTTGTATATCAACTTTGCCGATGTCAGTGGGCATAATGCCCTTCAGATAATGTATGGTGTGGACACGTATCTCCTCCTCAAAGGTTCCTGTTGGTCTTGGTCCCACACCAGTGCTTCCAGATAAACACTTCCCAGTGATCTAAACAGGCCCCTCTTCCCCTGGCCCTATCTGGAGTAGATCACTCACATAAGCGTAGTGCTCCTACTCTTGTAAACCCCCTCGGTCCAGACCGAACTGATCCCATAGTACCCCCCAGCCTTCAATGTTCTTGTCTGAGTTCAATTTAGCACCAACTTGGTGTGATGTGATTCTATGAGAACTTTTTATCATTTTTCCTTGATTTGCTACAACTGATACTTCAGATGTTCTTCAGTTTGCTCAAGAGTTCTAGTTTGCAGTTATTGTCCCCATGTGAAGTGGTTGAGCTACTTCTGATACTATTTCTCAATGTGGCTTTGTTATTATTCTGATAATCCTTCAGCATCATTCTGGGTTTCAGAGTAGCTTCATCTCCTCAGCTTCATCTCCTAGCTTCTATTAATACTTTGTAACATCCTCTACTAGAGCTTATCACCCTGAATTATTACTTGTTGAACCACATATTTTTTAAACACTTCAGAATAAAAACTGCTTCATTTTTGTGTGCCTGGTATTGAGCACTGTGACTGGTATACAAGAGGCATGCAATAATTATTTAATAAATAAATGCATGAAGGAGTGAATGAAGGCATTGCTTGATTGCTAGTGATTCACCTGGGTCATCTTTGAATCAATATTATTCAAAATTCTCAAAATATCAAATGTAGAGGTATGGATGAAGACATCTTAAAACCCCGGACTTGTTTATAATAACATTTTTAAAATCACAAAATATTTATAAATAAATCTAATAAAAGATATGTAAGACCCCCTACACTATAAACCACAAACATTTACTGATAAAAGGTTTAAATAAATAATGGGATATACCATATTAGTTCAACTAAAAATATTATTTTTCCTATATTTATCTATAAATTCAATGTAATCCTAACCAAAATTCTAGCAGGTGTTTTATGGAAATAGACAAGCAAATTCTAAAATGTGCTTGAAATTGCAAAAGACCATGAGGAGCCCTTGACCAAGAAGATCTCTGTAAGTAATGAAGCCTTATTATAAAGTGATAGTATTTAAGACAGTGTGATGTTGGCTCAAGGGTAAACACATGAGTCGGACACCAGTGAAAAAGAAGAGCAAATCTAAAGCCTGGCCCATAATTAAAACTGTCACCTGATTTATGACAAAGATGATAGTGCCGTGCCATGGGGTAAAACAGACTTTTTAAATAAATGGTTTGGGGTCATTTGAATATCTCTGCAGAAAAAGGTGAAGTGTGACCCCAGCTCTGACCTCATACAATACACAAAAATGAGTTTTGGATATTAAGGAGATCTAAATGTTAAAGTAAAATAATGAAATAGCTAAAATACCCACATCTTTATGACCTTAGGCTAAGCAAAGATCACTAAAATAACATGCAAAATGCATTAGCCATAACAGAAAAGATTATAAATTAAAATGAATTATTAAAATTAAGAACACATGCTTGTCAAAATGTGATTAACGACAGAAAAGGCAATACATAGAGTGGCAGAAGGTATTTTTACAAATAAGAATATCCAAGTGGCTAATAAACATATGAAAGGTAATCAACTTCAAAAATCATCAAGGAAGAGCTCACTAAACTACCACCAGCGTACCATGTACCTTCCCACCAGAATAACTACAATGAGTGAGACGATATGGTATTTACTGAGATCAGGAAGCAGCAGGACAGCTCATATCCTGCTGCTGGGTATGCAAATCAGTTTAACCAACTTGAAAAACTATAGTATCTACTAAACCCTAATTTACTCATATCTAATAGCCTAGCATTTACTCTTGAGGATATTAACTCACATAAATGCTATTATAGACTATATTGTGTAATCACTCCCTACCCTCCCACCCACTGCCACCCCGAATTCATGTATTGAAGTCCCAACCACTAAAGTGACTATATTTGGAGATAGTGCCCTTAAGGAAGTAATTAATGTTAAATGGGGTCATAAGCATGGGGTCTAATCCAATTGAACTGGAGTCCTTATAAGAAGAAGAAGAGACCCCAGAAGTATAGGTACAGAGGAGAGCCACTTGAGGACATAGCAAGGAGGCAGTGGATGGCAAGTCAAGGAGAGGGGTCTCTAGAGAAATCAAACATGCTGACACCTTGATCTTGGATTTGAGCCTCCAGAACTGTGAGAAAATAAATTTCTGTTGTTTAGGCTACATAGTCTCTGTTATTTTGTTATGGCAGCTCTAAAAGATATGCATGTGCATTCAGATGTTTGCAAAAAAAAAGTATAAGAATGTTCCTAGCAGTACTCTTGAGAATAACTAAAATCTAGAAACAGCCCAGATTTTCATCCAGTGTAGAGTGAATAAATGGTGGTAATGTATACAACAGAATAAAATTAGGCAATGAAAACCAATAGATTACGGCTAGACACAGCAGCATGAATGAGTCATCTAACGTAATGTTGAGCAAAAGAAAGCAAGCATAAAAGAGTATATATTGAATGATTCTATTCATATAAGGTTCTGAGGAATCGGTCAAAGAATCGGTCAAAACGAATCTGTGGTGTTAGCAATCAGGACAGTGTTTAACCTAGGGGCTCAGTAATAGGACATGAGTGCAAGGGGCCAAAATGCAGGCAATTCTCTGATTCTCAGTTTCAGTGAGTGTTGGTCACATGGATATGTTTATTTCGTGAAAAATCACCGAACTGTAACACTAGTTATGCAGTTTTTTTATATGTATGCTAGACTTGAATGACCACTAGCAAGTGGTAGTTCTGGGATTCAAATCCTACTTGTCTGGCTCCAAATGTTTTGATATTTTATGACACTATTAAAAAGTTTTATGTTCCAGTCATGTCACATAATCTTAGATGTCTGTGTACAGTTTTCCATAAACTACGGTGACAACTCATAAGATTAAAGATCTAGAATGTTCCTCTGACTAAACGCTCCCTGTAACAAGTTCTCTTCACCAAAGCCCCCCTGTATTTTTTCTGTCAGAACATTCTTGTTCCCACTGATACAGAGCACAAGTATCTCCCCTAGTCATCGTTTCCTCTCATGAGGCAGGAAGGGGTTTGCCCCTCACAAAACGCCCTGCACACTGACACCAACTTAAAGTTTCCCGTGCTGAGTCATCCCGGGAATGTTGCAAAACTCATGGCTTCCAAGGTTCTCAGAAACCATTTAACCTCCAGTTCACCAGACACACATACACATTCTCCCGTGTGGCAAACGCAGGACATGGGTTTTCTCCTGTTACTTTTAGCTCATAACTTTCCATTTTAATGTCCCCGGTATTTACCCTTTCCTTTGGATCTAACCAATCTCGTTCCCCATGAGGAGTCGTCTGAGTCATGTTTCTCAAAAGTGGCCCAAACCACAGGAAAGCACACGCACCCCACCACATCTGCACATTTTTCTTCTCCTTCATTTAAAATTAATTAAACCCCCAGATGTTCAACTCAACATCTTTAATACATTTCGTTATCAACTCTCAATTTCTAAATGTGCATTACTTTAGGATTTAAAATAACTTTTTCATCTTAAAGAAAATACAACTAAAAGAAAGAAATATAATAAAAAAAAAACTTTGGGTAAGTGAAAATATATAGTTGTATCTTTTTTTCTATTTATTTTCTATTATATTGTCCCACTTCATTAGTTCTGTTTGAAGGAAAAATTTCAAACCTCAGAATTTGCTGAGTCAGCTTTTCTGCTCCTTCGCCACCTTCTCAGTGGTGCTTTATTGTCAATAGTCGTATTTGCCTCTCTGCCACATTCTTGGAGAAGACGTGTTCACTCACACACATCCTCTCTCAGCGTCCGCACAGCCGGCTTCTAGGGCTCTCCAAACGCTGCTGCTGGAAGTCATCTTGTTCCCGCTGATCAAAGAAGGAAGATGCAATCCATCTCTGTCTTTCTCTCCCCCTTTACTTTTGGAAAACAATCACATAGTTAATTAGAAAGACCCAAACATAAGATATTTTCCAAACTTAACAAGTATGATAAAAGACACATTTTTTTCCCTTGAGATACCTAGAACAAATGGATTTTCATGTGAGGAAAGTAAATGCATTGAAATGTTTTAAGAAAAAATAATAATAAAATTGTAGCCTGGACCAGGCATTGTGTAAGTCACAGATGGGATCTCTTACTCTCAACTATCAGGGGCTGTAAACTACGGATCTCTAGCCCTTTCTAAAACACGGGCTAACTCACCCTTCCAAAATTTATTTTCTCGAACCACTCTTCTTGTTTCACATCTCATTCCTTATCCTGTTTTTTATGACTGCCTTTGCTACAAATGTCATGGCCCGAACTACCATGTTGCTTCCCCTTATCATTTGTATCATCAGAGAGCCATTCCGTCAGTGAACCATCAAATATTTATGAAGAGCCTATCATGCACCAGGCACTGTTTTCAGAATTAGGTTCTACAGACTTGAACAATACAGTTCAAAAACAGTCAATACTAATAAACACGTAACGACATCAGAAAGTGATAAAACTAAATGCAAATGTATTGGTATAAGGGAAGAAAGCCAAGCGTTGAGCAACTACTTTAGAGAGGGTCAAAGGGATGCCTCTTTAAGCAGAGGACATGAGAAAGGGGATCTTAGTGAAGCTGGGGATGGAGACACTCTAAAATCTGGAGTCGTGCTTTTTAGCCTGGGGCTGTAGACAACCCCAGCAACAGCAATGCCCCAAGGAAGGACAGAGTTTGGAGTGCTCAAGGATCAGGGAGGAGGGCCGTGTGGCTGGAGTCGGATGGGGGGAAGGGTAGGAGAGGCAGTTGGAGAGCTCATCAGGACAGATCATTTGTATCCATTTAGGCAGTGGCAAAGAGTTAGGAATTTATTTGGCACTTTTCTTCCAAATTATATTTAAGAACATATTTGGACTTTATTCCGTTACTGGAAGACACTGGAAAGTCTTCAGCAGGAGAATAACTGACTTAGATATTTACTTGGTTTGCTTGGCTGGGGTGCAGGGGTAGCAAGAGCTCAGTAAGACTCCTCTGGCACCCCTCTCCTGGTCATGCAGCCATAGATGTTTCTCAGGTGTGGCTCCAACACTCAATCTTAGCAGCCCACTCTTTGGCCATCTGAAGTGGTAGCCTCCTGCCTTACCTCTCCTACCTGACTCAATCGCAAGACACTGACATTCTTCTTCTACTTCAGTGGGGCATTCCTTAGCTGGTACCTGACACTAGGGAGCAACCCACACCCCCACAGCCAATTTACACTTACGGGAATACACTCTACAGCCCCATCACCAAGGTACTGGAATATTCCAGAATCTTTGTTTATTTCTTACATTTGCCTATCCTTGTTTCACAGTGGATCTAGAATGTCAAGCTCTCTAGAGTTTAAACCATTCACGTTCAATGAGCATGCAAATCAATCGATTTGGTACTGGTATCAATTTTAGAAACATTTTAAATAAAGTAAATATACTTTCTTAAACTTCCACATCAAACGATCTCAATGAATTGCGCATATCCACTAGATATGGAGTAGACATTAGTTCCTGAAAAGTCTTGGAACTTTACCTTAATCCACAGCTTGAGAAGGCAAGCGCAAATAGCATAGAAACATTCTAGTTGATTTTCCACAGGTCAAGGAAAACCACATTTTTTCAAACATCTTTAAACATCATGTGCCTTGTTTATTTACAACACCAGATATGCGCAGGCTTCTGGTGTTGGTGGAATGCAGCTGACCTCAGAAGAATTTCTGGCTGCTCAGTTACACTTTGAAGTTGTTAAAATTTCCCAGAGCAAATATCCTAAATTTCTGATAACATGAGGTATATTATGTACAGAAAATGCACTAGCCAAAAATGCACAAGTGAAGAGTCAAACTCTTGGAAACAAGATGGTAGCTTTCAGTCATAAAAACTACTCCTATTTTCCCTGCTAAATGAAATGAAATTGGTAGAGGTGGGGACTGGAGGCTTTGAAAGCAGGGTAAGTGTTCCTCATGACTTTTCTTGTGAACAGGGGCCTGCCGTGGACAGCAGAGAGATTCATGTTACCCCAGTGTGATAAATAACGAAACACAATGCGTAATTGTCAACAAGTTCTTAGAACCTACTCAGGCCTGAGCTACCATGCAGAATGCATTACCTCAGGCTCCACGGGGTCACAAGGGAGGTAACCAAGTGTTGGGACAAGTAAATAGACATATTGTACTGAGCTCCTGTCTTTATACCAGCCCCTGAGAAAAACTGGAATTCCATGTTGCTCAGCTGCTTTTCCAGCTCTGTTGGGAAAGATTAAATGGCATGAGCAAAACAGCTAGCTTGAGCTTGCTAATTCAGCTTTTTTTAATCTTACGGTTGAACCATAATAGCCCTGGCTATAGAATTAACTTTTGAAAGTAACATTTTATCTTTTATTCTCACTTAAAATATTCCTGTAATATGATAAATGCTAAATGAAATGTTAATATTTACAAAAGAGAGGTAATGACACAGAAGGCCCAATTATGTGGCAGATATAAAATCAGTAGGGATTCTGGTACCGCAGGATGGAAATGGAACTCAGTGCTTCTAATGAAACAGGTGTCAAACTCTCCTGCATTAGGGACCAGTGAGATGCTGCTTCACAACACCAAGGACTATAGTAACTCTGAGGACATCCCAACTTGTGGAAGGGTGAGTGAAGACTGTCTCCTGTTACTCCTATCTGTTATTCCGTTTCAAGGGCAATCTGGGGCCTAAAGTGAATTAATATCATTTCCCCAAAGGCCTAAGTTCTTTTCTGGAGCAGTTTACAGTTTTGCCCATGTATCTGTATAAATCAGTTGACAGAGCACCAGCTTAGGAGGCAGAAGATGTGAGTATGGCCTTGACCTACCAATGGCCAGCTGACTGTGTGACCAAAGCCCTCAGCTCATTGCCCTACTTATTTAATATAATTCTCTACTCCCCCTTACCCGCTCAGCAAGCATTCTTTTTATTTCCTTGACAGCAATTAATAAAACGTACAATTATTTTTATTTCTTATTTATTTACTATCTCTACTATTATCAAATAAATTACATGAGGGCAGAAAACATGCCAGTCTTGTTCAACTTACAGTTCCCCAGGACCCAGCATTTGTCTGATACAAAATAAAAATATAGTAAATATCTGTTGAATGAATGAGCAAATGAGTCTTTGAACACAGTTTTCTCAACTGTGCATTGGGGTTGGGGGTGGGGGTGGGGGTGGGGAATACTACCTACAAGATTTTTTTGTATCAAACGAGATCATATATTTAGAGAATTTTATGAAGTAAATATATAATTAAAATGAGCTGTTGTCACTATTTACTCCACAAAGAGATCTACTAATTCCAGTGAGAATAGCATGACTTTAAATGACATAACATTTGTCTCAGTATAGTGTAATACCACCTAGAAAGCAATCTCTTATCTGAGTTCAGACAATTTTTCGTGAGTTGAGGAAATAAACTTGAACTCTTCACAACACAGCATCTTTTTGTCTCATATTTATAAGAAAATGTATCTGCATTCCTTTCTTATTAGAAACAAGACATTAAACTTTATTTCAGTACCTCTTTGAAAAAGAAAGACATTTAAAATACTAACTGAAATATCTAAGCCACAGTTGTTAGTGCCTGGACTATTTTGAGAATTTCCTAAGAGTCTTAAATAATAAGATATGTCAACCAAAAAAATATTTTCAGTCCCTTTGGGAATTCAGACTGTTTGGGGTTACATAATACTACTTCCATACATATGTAGCTTACTGCTAACAAGCTGCACAAATGTCACCAGTTCAGCTAGACATTCTCAGAAGCAAACATAAATACAGAGATAGAAAAATAATTCTTCTGCCCAAACAACCCCAGCCAGATCCCATGCTTATCTATGTTGAAAGACCAATTGCGTAAAAGAAGTTCCAACTTTTATTTTTAGGAGACTATGAGAAAAGCGTCCAAAAGGACATCCATGAGACATTTCTCCCATGTATTTATTTAAAATTGGCATTGATTGCTTAAGAGTTCAGTTATTTTGTGTAGTCTGGATAATGTCATTCTGAGAAATGCTTGTGAGAATTAGTTACATTTTGTCATTAAAATCTAGTTCAGATCGATTCCACTTCATCCAACAGACCCATCAGTTGAGAGCTTCACGGGTGCTAAGCACTGCTCTGGACGCAGGGGAAGCACAGAGAAGCTTGGACTGTAGCGGGGAGAGAAAACACACACTTGATGTCACCACAGGATAGTCTGTGCAACGTTGGAAGAAGGACAAAATGCTTTGCAGGGCACAGGGAAGGGTCACCACCCCAATGCCACCCAACTGAGCAGGTCGAAAAATAAGTCCAGGGGCAAAGTGCCCCCCATCCTGCAGCCCTGAGGGCAGATTCTTGTGGAGCCCTAGATGGTCATTATAATCAGCAATTCCAGTACTTTCTCTTCATTTTAAGAAGCCAGTTTTCAATATTTAGGTCTTCACGTTTTCCCTTCTCAGGTCTTCCTTCCCTGTGCAGGCACAATATTTCCAACACATGCCAACCAATAAAAAAAGCTTTAGCTTTAGCTCCCACTTTCACAAAAGGACCTGAAAGAACAGAACGTGTATAGGAAGGAAAATTTGAATTTATGTTTGCTCTTCTGGTTGTTAGTAGGTTGCTGTAAACTTCAGGGCAAATTTTTAAAGTCCTAGAGTTCTGGGCAATAACAGAATTACATTACAAAGCCTCCATTCGGTTAGTTCTCTAGTCATTCCGATCCCTGTCTTCCCCCCGTCATGTGACTATTTTCTTCACCTGCTCTAAGCTTTGATCATTCTGCCTATACCAAACCTACAATGTTCTTGGTCATTTCTTAAGCTCCTCAAGAAGAAATGAATGTAAATGAAACATAAAAAGGGCCTTTTTAACTAAATGTTCACACTTATCCCTAACACTTACCTTTCACAAAAACTATGATCAAGATATTGCTGACTCTTAGTGTTTTGCACAGCCACAGCTACCAGTAGTAACAGCAGGAAGACTGAGAAGAGTAGCCAGTGATTTGGGGTTGTGAAATAATGGGAGGACTGTTTAAAAAAAGATACACAAATCTTTCTGTGTCTGTGAACAAGTGTGTTTTTCAGAGGAGAGATGCATCACTCTCATCCACGTGTCAGGGACGTCTAAGGCAGAGGGAAAAAGATTAAGAATCATTTGGTCAGAAATAACAGTGATACATAAATAAGGGCACTTAAGCAGGTGTATTGTCATAAAGCTAGTCCATCTCTCGTCAAATGCTCCTTCCAATTTCAATTCTTATTTATTTTTCTCTCTCTGATTTTAGCCCTTTATCTTCTACCATTCATGAGAGCCAGTCCAGAAACCGAATGAAATTAGGAAATCACCAGGCATGGGGGGTATTGCCAAATCTCTGGGACTTAGAAGCAATGATGGAGGATGACAGGAGGGAGCTGAGTATAGGAGGGGCTCTATTATCCATGCTCATCTTCTTTTCCCTCAGCCGCCCAATAACTGGGGAGTCCTGTGGAAGACAATGCACTCTGGCCTCCTCACCTCCGCATTCCCCTCCTCTCCCTAAACAATGCTTTGCCAGCACAGAGACTGTGCCTCAGCTGCAGGCAAAGAACCGCCATCTTGCAAATCCACATCCTACACCACACCCCACTCAAAGTGCTCAGATCAAATGGCACATGGGAGTAAAAAGTCAGTGGTGTTTTGGAAAACACACTAGGACATAAACTTTTACATTTCCATGAAGTTCTTCCTTCACAGCACCCACCTGAGAATGACTCACTGCTCAAAACTTCTGCAGAGCATCTTCAGATCCGGTTTAGCCTCCTCATTATAAAGCGGAGGTTCACAGTGTTGCCTGCCGTTTGCAAGAACCTGGGGACATTTAAAAAGTACTGATACCAACATTTCAACATGAAGAGTCTGATTTAATTTGGCTAAAGCAATGGCTCTTACTCTGGGCCATGCATCGGAATCACCTGCGGGTATTTTTAAAGATACAAATACCTGTTCTCTAACTCCAAACAATTGAATATGAATCCCTGGGGGTGAGATCCATACAACTGTATTTCAAAACCTTTTCAAGTGAGGCAAATATATAACAAGGGGTTCAGATTCACTACTCGGCTTTCGCGTTTCATCATTGCTCCAAAATATTAATAGCCTGCTTTATTCAATAAGATGACCTCCCCATGGATCTTCGCTTTTTCCCAAAACTGAATCTACCCCCTCAGAATTTTTTAAAAATTTGTCACAAACCCTAGTAATATAGTGAAAACAAAAAGGTGACTTTACCATGAATCCATTTACAAACCTCCTAGGTGATTTCCTTCTGAGGGCCAATACTCTGGGTGTTCTAAGTAGATAATCCTGGCCAACAGGCATCCTATTCATGGACACTGATGAAATATATGGATTCTTCCCCATGAAAGAAAGAGCACCACTCGCCTGTTCATCCAGAATTCCTGACTAGCAAATAAAAATAAGAGCTAAGATTTGTTGAGTGATTATAACGTGCATAAGTTTCTCTGAGAACTTTATGTGCATAACTTTATTTTCACAACTTTTTCCTGGAATAGTGTTATTATCTCCAAATTACAGACTGAGAAAACAAGGCTTAGAGAACTGAAGTGATAGTTCTGCTTACCAGTTTCATAGAACTTTGATGCCAAAGTAACATGACAAATTACTGCATGGCATTGACTATAGGGCAAAATCAATTTGTGATCCTTATGATCAAAAATTACCTTCATAATTATGATCTTCAAGCCTATCAGTGCCATGATTTTACTGTTTGCATTCTAGTGAGTGTGTTAAAACACTAGTCTGTGAACTATTTCTTATATCATGTCAATCCTTTGCCTTAAAAACCTCAGAGTCTATGGTAAGAACTTTTCTTCTCCAAGTACATTTGCTCCAAGTACATTTTCTTTCAGTGGGGCTGCTTAAGCTGAAGTTCAAAGAAAACAGACAGTGACTCAAAATTTCTACAGAATAGTAAATTCATGGTTAAAGGAAATATACACAATCGCTCTGTAGTAACAAAATTCGTTGTTCAACGATTTATCAATATTATATTATTACACTTGAATATATATTGATTGATAAAAGTTTTCACTCAAATCACAAAGACACTGTCATAGGCAGAATAATGCACCCCTCCGCAAAAGATGCCCATGCCCAAATCCCTGGTACCAATGCATGTGTAACCTTATGTGGCAAAAAAACAGAAGGACCTTCAGGTGACAGATTATCCTGAATTATCTGAGTGGGCTAAACCTATTCACAAGAGTCATCGAAGGAAAGGGAAGAAGGGGTCAGACAGATGTGGCTTGAAAAAGATTCTGCTCGCTTTACTGATTTTAAAGCTCAAGGAAAGGGGACATGAGCTGGTAAAGGTAAGAAAACAATGTTCTCTAAGAGCCTCCAGAAGAAAACTCAGCCCTGCTGACACCAATTAGACCTGGTTTTGATGTGTGATTTACTGTACATCAATAAATTTGTGCCATTTTAAGCCACTAAATTTGTGGTAATTTAGTATGACAGCAATAAAAATCTAATAGAGCCCACTAAATCACTTTTAATTGCGGAAGAAGTATCACCATGCTTTCAACTCCAAGTGGACAAAATGTAGCAGTTTTCAAGAATAAGTATATCTCTGTCACTGCTTATGATTTTTTAAAGTTATATGCTATTCTTTATATTTACTTAATAATGTCACCAATAGTAATGTCGGTGGTTATATTGTCATCTGTTTAAATTCAGTCACTACTTGAATTTCAACAGTTAATTAAATAAATGCTTACCAAGGGTCTGCACTTGCATTTCACTAGATATTAAGTAAAGATTTCTTAGCTTTAATTAAATATTCTAGCTATGACTGTTGCATATTTACTATCATATTTTTCAGACTATAAGATGCAATTTTCCCCAAAAATTTGGTCGTAAATTGGGGGTACATCTTATAGTCCAAATGTAGCTTACTTGGCTTTCTGGATAAGGGGGTGGCAATGGAGTGGGGTCACAGGTTATTAAATATTTTACCACATTCTTTGCTTCAATTTTTTTTCCTATTTCCCTCCTCTAAAATTTAGGTGCATCTTATGGTCCAGTGCATCTTATAGTCCTAAAAATACAGTAGTTCACTCATCTTAAATTTTTATTTAAAATGAGCATATACATTATAAGTAAAATAGACTTATTTTATACCATTGATAAGTTCTGGAATATAATAAAAATGCAACAAGATTTTGAAGTTAAAGTTTAATAAAATTTATTATGACCACTGTTAAATATTAGTATGGCAAATGATATTTAAAAAATAAGGTGAAGTAGGCAGAATTGTGGATAGGGGCAGGATCAGCTGTGCATTGATATTGGGTGACAGGGGCCTGGAGGCTTATTATAAGCTACCTGCTTTTGTGTAGGTATGAAATTCTCCACGATAAGAAGTTTGTGTTAAAAAGTCTTCATAGTAGCTAGACTTCTGGTCAAGATGGAAGCATAGGTAGGTATGCTGTGCCTCCTTCCACAACCACAAGAAGGACAACAACAAATTTAAAAACAAAAACAACCAGAATTGCCAGAAAAATCAAACTGTATGGAAGTCCAACAACCAAGGAATTAAAGCAGCAGCACTCATACAAACCTGTAGGACTGGTGGAGAAGGGCAGCCTTCAGAGACGACTCGAGGCAAGGTGGCAGCTGGAGGAGTGGCGGGTCCCACATTTGCTATGTATAAACCAGGAGGAACAACTGGGAAGCAAGACAGACCACGTAACCCAGGGTTCCAGTATGGGGAAACAAAGCCTCAAATTCCTCAACTGAAAAAACCTGTGGGTGTTGCGGCAGTAGGAGAAATTCCCAGCCTCACAGGAGAATTCATCTGAGAAACCCACAGGGTCCTAGAACATACACAAAACCACCCACTTGGGAATCAGCAGCAGAATGGCCCATTTTGCTTGTGGGTAGCAGAGGAAGTGACTGAAAACCCGCTGAGAGCTGAGCAAGCAGAATAGTTCCCTCTTGGGTCCCTCCCCCACATACAGCACCACAATGCAGTGACCTCGGTTGCTCCGCCCTGGTGAATATCTAATGCTCCTCCCCTTACTAACAGGCTCACTAAGACAAAAAAATATGGCCCAAATGAAAGAACAGATTAAAGCTCCAGAAAAAATACAACTAAGCAATGAAGAGATAGACAACCTATCAGATGCACAGTTCAAAACACTGGTAATCAGGATGCTCACAAAATTGGTTGAGTATGGTCACAAAATAGAGGAAAAAGTGAAGGCTATGAAAAGTGAAATAAAGGAAAATGCACAGGAAACCAACAGTGATGGGAAGGAAACAGGAACTCAAATCAATGGTTTGAAACAGAAGGAAGAAATCAACATTCAACCAGAACAGAAGAATTCAAACAAATGAGGAGAGGCTTAGGAAATTCCAGGACAACTTTAAACATTCCAATATCCAAATCATAGGGGAGCCAGAAGGAGAAGAGGAAGAGCAAGAAATTGAAAACCTATTTGTAAAATATTGAAGAATTATTTCATTCCCCAATCCAGCAATGGAAATAGACTTCCAGGAAGTCCAGGAAGCTCAGAGACTCCCAAAGAAGTTGGACCCAAGGAAGCACACAGCAAGGCACATCAGACTTGTAGTACCCAAGATTAAAGATAAGGAGAGAATCTTCAAAGCAGCAAGAGAAAAGGAGACAATTGCCTACAAAGGAGTTCCCATAAGACTATCAGCTGATTTCTGAAATGACACCTTATAGGGAAGAAGGGATTGAAAAGAAGTATTCAAAGTCATGAAAGGCAAGGACCTACATCCAACATTACTCTATGTAGCAAAACTATCATTTAGAATGGAGGAGCCAATAAAGTGCTTCCCAGATAAGATCAAGTTAAAGGAGTTCACCATCACTAAACCCTTATTATATGAAATGTTAAAGGGACTTATCTAAGAAAAAGAAGATGATCAGAAATATGAACAGTAAAATGACAATAAACTCACAACTATCAACAACCGAACCTAAAAAAACAAAAACAACAAACTAAGCAAACAACTAGAACAGGAACAGAATCACAGAAATGAAGATCCCATGGAGGGTTATCAGCGGGGGAGGGGGAAATGGGGAAAAAGAAGTATAAATGGTAGGTAGAAAATAGACAGGGTGAGGTTAAAAATAGTACAGGAAATGGAGAAGCAGAAAAACCTATGTGTATGCCCCATGGACCCGAACTAAGGCGGAGGGGGATGCAGGTGAGAGGAGGGTGCAGGGTGGAGGGTAATAAAGGGGGAAAAGTTGGACGACTATAACAGCATAATCAATAAAATGTACTTAAAAGAAAAAAGTAAAAAGACTGCACATTAAAGATGGTGTCCACATATATTTTGACTTAAAGCCAATTTAAAGGGAAGTTAGAAACAACTATTTTTTCCCTACAAATTGACTCTCACTTCTGTTCTCTTCCGTTCCTTTTACCTGTTCCTGCCGCTCTAGTTGAGACATTCGTTACTTGGTCCCTAAATCCTTGCAATCAGTTCCTCCCTTAGACCCTTTACCTCAACCTCTCCCCACATTCACCCCTTTTACCACTAGCATGCTGCTCTTTATGCCAGTACATTGTGCGTAAGTTTTTCAGGACATCTTGGACATCAATTGCTCTGCCCTATTTTTAAAGGCAGCCACTCTTGGGCCAAGCTATTTAACTTCTCCTCTCTCTAACCCGACACATACCAGAAAGTCCAGTCTCCTCATTCTGCGGAAGATGCCATGTTCATACTTGCGTCCAGGGATCGTCCTTCTCCTCTCGACGAATTCCAGTCCTACCAGTATTTTAAGATTGATTTACTTCCTTGAGTATTTGTTTTATTTTTGAATATTGAAATAAATTGATGATAAAAGATATATAAATATGCAAGGTGGGGCAAGAGTAGGTTTACAGTTGTGAATATGCAAAACAGTTTCTTGTATTATTATTGATTCATTATTTTATTATTTTCCATATGAATGTAAACCTACATTTGCCCCCATATTTGCATATCTTAATCTTTAAAAAATACATATATAATATACATATTTTTCATCTTTTTTAAAAAGGTTTTATTTGTTTACTTGTAGAGGGAAGGGAAGGGAGGGAAAAAGAGAGTGAGAGAAACATCAGTGTGTGAGAGACATCGGTTGCCTCTCACGAGGCCCCCAACTGGGAACGTGGCTCGCAACCCAGGCATGTGCCCAGACAGCAGCCCTCCAGTTCACAGCCCACACTCAATCCACTGAACCACACCAGCCAAGGCTGTAATATACATATTTTTCATCTTAATAGGCCTGTGGTGTTTTCTTAATTGGAACCACTTACGAGTGTCAATTTCTTAGGAAATGATCATTTGAACACTGGAAATGGAAGAAGCTTACTAGAGTTCATTGCTACCTCAAATCTAGTTGTTGTCATTAAATCTAAACCACATTTGATAAATTCTATCCTTTTGAGGTGTTGCTTAAGATTGAGGTTTCCTTTTTGGTTGTTTCAAAAGTATCTCTAAGGATAACCAACCAAATAGTCAAGACAATGAAAAACACAAGATGAGTGTTCTTTCTTGCTTTTCCAGTGGGAATCCAGTGTCTTTCTGAGGTGCCTTGGTCTGCTGAGGATGCGGGCTGCCTAGAGAGTGGCCATTGTCTCTTGTGCAAAGCTTTCCATAAAGCCTTGTCTGGGTTAACCTCAAAGGAATGCAGTGTGCCTGGGGGCCAGACTCTGCAGCACATCCATGAAAATCGGCAGCGCAGCGGAGTGCACAATCTACACTTGAGTCTGCAGAGCCACACAAGGGCCCCTTGATAGGACAAACAACATCTTAGGTCCAGGGCATCATGAGATTAAGGGTCAAATTGGATTTCTACTTGAAAACTTAATCACATTCTCTAATGAACGGCCTCTATCCTCACAAAAGAATTTTGCTTCATCCGGAATATTTCTACCCCCAAACACTAAATCCTATAGCGTTTTAAATTGCTATGGTGTGAAATTAGCTTTCTGCCTATGGGTTTTACCACCTTGTTTGTTTTTCTGGGGGACTTGGTTACCCACATATACGAAGATCTAGCAAAATGTGTGACTAACCTCGGAATCATTGTGTGAGTAGGCCACTGGGAAAACCTCTGTGGAGAGTCCTGGAGTGACTTCTACACAAAACTGGATGAGCTCCTCCCTTCCATGGTGGCACTGCCCTCCCTGTTCTCCCTTCTACCTCTGGCTTCTCCTTCCACTCCTTCACACTGATTTTTTTTTTAATGTAGTTTTTGACGTGTGCCCAACAAACTCTCTCACTGTTTACTTTCAATTACTGTTCCATTTCGTTCAGCTACCAGGCACCCGTTTTCTCCCAAGCAGCTCCTTCCTGGTTCTGTTCCCAGCAACGTTCTTCCTGGGCTCCTCTGGCGTACTCTGGGACCCCCACTCAGCTCACCTCTCAAAACAGCAGCTTCGGAGGGTGAGGATGTGGAGCAACATGAACTCTCACTCATTGCTCAAACGGATGCAAAAATTAAAAATGGCCCAGCTGTTTTGAAAGACAATTTGAGTAAACATTCTCCTACCATACGATGTATCAGTCACACTCTTTGGTATTTACCCGAATGAGTTGAAAACTTATATCCATACAAAAACCTATAGCAGATTTATTCCTAAATGCCAAAACAAGGGAGCAACTAAAATGTCCTTCAGTAGGTGAACAGATAAACAAACTGCTACAATGGATACGTTATTCAGGGATAAAAAGAACTATCGAGCCATAGAAAGGCATGGAGGAACTTTCAGTACATATTGCTAACTGAAAGAGGCTAGTATGAAAATGCTGCATACTGTGCGATTCCAACTATTTGGCATTCTGGAAAAGGCAAAACCATGGAGATGCTGAAAAGATCCATCCATGGTTGCCAGTAGCTGGAGGGAGAGGAAGGAATAGGGGTAGCACAGAGGGTTTGGAGGCAGGAAACGTACTCTGTATGATACATTTGTCAAAACCCATAGCTGTGCAACACCAAGAATGAAACTTAATGCAAGCTATAAACTTTGGTCAATAACGTGTCAGTGTATGTGCATGGATTGTAACAAGCGCGCCAGCCTGGCGGAGGGTGACGGCGGGGGAGGCGGTGTGACGAGGCGGCAATATGTGAGTGCTTTCAGCTTGATTTTGCTGTGAACCTAAAACTGCTCTAAAAAAAATGGTCTACTAAATTTTTTTTTAATTTTAAAAAATCCGCTCTGATCGATACAGCAGAGAGCTGCTTACCACCGCAGGGAAACCGGAGTAGCCATGCCAATAGTACATCTAGAATGGATCGTCTTAACGGCAGGGCACCCAGTGCTGGTCTCCAGGTCCCCACTGGGCCCCTTTTCACTTGCATCTTTTCACCCCGACTACACTCTGACATCTCTTAAAATTTCCTACTACATTTCCTTTCTCTCCAAATATATTCCCTGAGAAAATAAAAATCAGTAGGTAAGATTGGTCAACAGACTTTCTCGTGGGTAAGCTCTGAAGGCGCCGACGTCTGTTTCTCCTCCACCCCCTCATTCCTTCTGTCTGCATGGGATGGGGGTCCTTCCTTCTGTTCCAGGTTAACCCCTCACTGTGCTTTAGGTTCCCATCCCCTTTGCCTCCAGCGGCCCCACCCGATCACTCCCATATATCATTTTACTGAATCCTTGATCCCTCCATCAAATGGTTTTCCCTCCCAGCATAGACATGCTCAAATCTTTCCCATCTTAAAGGAAACTCTTCCTTTATTTCATTGCTCTCACATTCACTGGTAAGCTACAAGCACCATTTGGCTGTAGTGGTCAGGACATTTTAGTGGAAAGTGAAAGAAAACCCAACTTGCATTGACTTATTAAAAGGGAAATTTATTTGCTCCTATAACCGAAGGAAGTGGTGAACCAGCAAAGTGTGAGAAGAGGAGAGACTGGGCCAGTACTTGGGAACCATCAGAGACTCATTCATTGCCTGGATTCTCTCCCCATCCTATGGACGAATCTCCATCATCTGATGTTGAGATTCTCTCACAACATCAACCTGCCTTTGGCTTTATTTTCTCTTAATACAATTGAGCTTTCTTCACATGTTAAGAAACCAGGTCCTGAATTTCACCACATGCAGCTCCTATCATCAGGGAGAGACTAAGCTTTGTTCTCTGAAACTCACATTAAAATTCCTGGAAAAGGAGAGAGTGACAGAAGGAAGTCAGGGCAGGCAGAGTCTCAGACAGACGGCAGCTCTGAGAAAGTCCCCGCCAGCCCACCAGGGAGCTCCACGCAGACAGCCACAGAAGGGCTGCGTGGCCGAGTGCTACAGAAGAGCTCCGTGCTGGGCAGTGGCCAGCCACACTCTCCGGGCAGTTCCCTCCCTAATGGCAGCTGTCCAGAAAGAGTGCAGCACCAGTGCAAACATGACTGGCAGATCCTACCGCTGCTGCAGCTGGAGGCTGTCACCTAGATGCCTTCCTCGTTCCAGGTTTTCTCTTGAAGAGAAATCGAAGTGACACACCTGTATGGCTGCGTACTCTGTAATATCGTAGACAGCATGATACTGTCACTTAGTTTACTGGTCTTTCTCCTCCATTAAGTGCCTTAAAATAAACAAAAATATTTTTAAAAAACTAGCGATAAACTCAGAAGTCATGAATTTAATTAATTTTGTTAATTTTTGACCTAGGTAGACATTCCCTTGTTTATCTCTGCATGTCCAGATGTACTAAATAAATGTGTGCTAAATAAATGAGTGAATGACAGACACAATGAAGAACGGTGTGCCAATCTCCATGTCTTAGCTCCAAAAGTAAATTTTTTTAGCTTCGTGAAAACGCTATAAATGATTTCTAAAGGCATGTTTTCTTCCCCGATGTCCACTTGCATCAACTTCGTCTCACACACTATCTGGCTGTGGGTTTTTCGGCAGCAGAGACGTGACTGTCACGTGCCCTGAGCTTGAACAAAAGAAACCAGAACCTCAATATTCTAATAATAAAGGTATCAAGCTCATGTAGACAGAAGCAAAGAGCTACTCTAAACCTTCATGTCAATTTTCAATACACCCGATAGTCCTGATAAGCTCCCACTTCACTGAGAAGATGTGAACTTCACATCAGGTATGAACTTCAGATTCATTAATTACCATTTATTTTCAAAGCTCCTTAAAAACCACTGATATGTAAAGGCATGGAGAATTGCAGAAGCACCAGGTTTTGAGCACCTTACCATGTACAAAGGCCTGCACTCTGTGTTTATCCCCAAGCTCCAGGACGGATGTGGGCCTCAGGGAGGACTTGTGGGTATCCAAGGCCAAGTTCAATTCTATTTTTAGGGCAGAGATTTGAAGCCAAATTTTTTTGACTACCCAAACATGTTATTCCCACAACACCATTGATTCTAGCTTTAAAAATCCTGCCTGAGCCCCAAAGAAATCTAGTTCAATCAAAAGACAAACTCTCTTGCACCTCTCTAGAAGAATTCTGTCCAGCACATCAGAGACTTTGGGGAGAATTAGACTGGTTGGTCCCTGAAGGCAGAATTGTTTGAATGCGACTTGCAAGACATCATTGAGTAGTCCAGGTAAGGCTTTCGTGTTTTTAGGAAGAAAGCAGTTAAGTCTTCTCTCACAACTAGTACCCACCCCACTTTAATTGCTGTTAAGAAAGTTAAAAGTTCACCAGATATGTTTGACTGGGAAGTGTTGAAAAAGTTTTATAAAGCTAAAAATGAATTGGATATATCTTTAAAATTTTAGGGAGTTGTTCAATCAGAAATACAGTAAAAACCAATCCCTTTATTTTTGCATGGATACAGAGACAATATAAAATCAATAAAATTTTCAATAGTGTTATTATTAATATACATCCCCAGTTTCAATACAGTCTCTAATTGGTTATTCGTGGAGATGTGAGCAATGTTGACTTCAATAAAATGTCTTTTTCTTTAGAAAAGTTTAATTATATGAAGGCTTTTAAAGAATAGTGTTAGATTGTATTCTCCATCCTGTATAGGACTTGTTTGAATTTTTTTTCTTAAGTAAATGCTTGCTTTAAAAAAAAACATTTTTCACCCTTTCAAGTGTGGAAATAAATCATTTGTATAAACTTAAAACTGCCTAGTGTGAGTCTTATGGAAAGAACAATGGCAGTTCAACAATGGAACTGAGGGTGGGCGCACCAACTGTTATAAATACATCACCAATAACGTCAGTGTATTTCCCTTGTCTTTCCCACAACTATCTCTGGGGAAATAGAAACTCTGTTACAGGCTAACTTGAATTCCTGTCATTGTGCTGGACACATCAGTCTTTTCGAGTCTCAGGCTCATGGCCTGTGGCTGAGGTTATCACCTACTGCTTCACACCCAGTCACTGACATAGCATTAAAATCAATGGAAAGGTTGTTTTTTTTTTTCCGTTGCTTATATAGAACAGGCAAATGATTCATGAGATCAGCAATAAATCAGAGTGAACAAAAAAACAGCTGAGCAGCAGGGCAACTCTTAGCTGGAAAAACTAAAGATTTCCCGGGGAAACAATATTAAATATAAACCTCTTCCTAAGTGTTGATAACTATATTTGTTACAAGTTACTAAACCATTGAAAGTGATGACACATCTAGCTTTTCACTATGCCCAGTGCATCATTTCCTTCCCTCTCTCTTCTCCCCCCCGCCCCCGACATTTAAGAAAAAAGCTGAGGACAGCATACTTGCAAGATGAACAGGGGCTTCCAACCTTTTGGCATCTCTGTGCCACGCCGGAAGAAGAAGAGCTGTCTTGGGCCACACATTAAATACACTGCGACACTTAATCACACACAAAAAAAAATCTCGTAACGTTTGAAGTAAATTGACGGTTTAGCGTTGGGCCGCATTCACAGCCATCCTGCCAGTAGCCCATACATGCAGCCCACGGGCTATAGATTGGACACCCCTGCAGGTTTGCTCTGGCTTAGCCTGGGGGGTTTTTGCCTTTTTCTTTAGCTAACAACTCTTTTGTAAAGAAACAAGTGTATAGTTTCCCTACAGGGATTCTGAATTTGGTGTCTGTGATATTTCTACATGTATACAATAGTACAGATACTTGTGGCTTTTAGGAGAGTTTTATTTTGTAAGTATTAGTGCTTCAGACATGAGTCAGGATGTGTGACACAGTACAACTTAAGGAATGGCTAATGATCTCACATAGTGGCACAGCGTGACTGTCTCGGCCTGATAATCCCAACAGCTGTGTCATACATGAGTCTGCTTCTGATGTCCGCTTTGTCTCTTCAGATTGTGTGGCTTTTTCTCTTGGCTGTTAGCATGCCTTGTAGCATTTTGTGAAAAGTTGCACAAGGGGTATCACACAATAGAAATGGGGAGATATAGGGCCTTCAGTGTGATGTTTTCTATTAATCAGCTTAGAAGTTGGGTTATGTTCAATATTTGCTGTAGCTATAGGTGCCAGAGGCTTAAAATTTCTCTAGCCTCCTTGATATTTGTCTCCTCTGTTGACCCAGAGGAGACAATATATTCCCTGAATATTCTTGCTTATGGAGAGTCTCAGTCTGGCAGCTGTTAGCTGAAATCCAATCTTAGCACGCTGGAGCCCAGTTCACGAAGGTTCAGTCCCAGAGAAGCAGGTATTGGCTATGACTCTCTGAATTTACCTGCATCTCCAGATTTTGGCATGACAGATTTTGCCCTGTGATTTCAGTTCTCTGAAAATTTGTTGAATTTCATCTTTTTTTCATCTTTTTCTTGTTGTAAGAATGGGAATGATAACTTGTAAGTTCTTTACAAAATGCTGGAGCCAAACCAGATGTCCACATTACTTTGTTGGGAATTGGCAAATAAGTGCATTTATTAATTTATGTAATCAGAATGAGCCCAAATGATTGTCTCAAAGATCTACATACTTTGAGTCCTGGCTGGTGTGGCTCAGTGGATTGAGTGCCAGCCTGTGAACCAAAGGGTCACTGGTTTGATTCCTGGTCAGGGCACAAGCCTGGGTTGCAGGTTCCATTTCCTTTCAGGATGCGTGCATGCAAGGCAATAGATTGATGTTTCTCTCGCTCATTGATTTTTCTCTTCCTCTCTTTCTCACACCCCTCCTCTCTCTCTGAAAAGTAAATAAATAAATACTAAAAACAAAATAAAAATAAAACCAGTACTATTCAATATTTATGAGATGCTTAAACTGGTAAAAATATTATCTTAAACTGGTAAGTATATTATCTAATATACTCACCTGAAAAGTTAAACGGGCTAAAGAAGCACTTCCGTAAAGCAGTAGATGAGTTCCATGGATGCTAACGAGAAAGATGAAATCCAAGAGCCTGCAAAAAGCCTCCATTGTTAAGGAGAGTACACCAACACACTTCTTTACTGCCGTGGGTTTTCAAGATGGTCGCAGTTTCACGTGGATATTTAATCTGATGAGAACATATAACCGAATAGGTTCAAGTCTGTCTGTAGATTAGAGAAAACATAGGTAAATCACTGTTCTCCATCCACACAGCAAAATATTGCTCTACAGGATAGAATGGTACGCATTTTCAGAAAAGTTAAATCAAAAAGTTAAATCAAAGTTAAATCTACTGTTTTGTAGATGAAAGAAGAGTGTTTAACTAGAATGTAACATCTGCAATGGGTAGCAATTGCTTAAACTGGGAATTGGTAGCTATTTTAGACTGCCGTTGCCTTAAATGGCAGTCTAAACATTTCTATCAAAGGAAGAACGTTTATACTTAGCAAAAGCAATTTGTAATATATCAGGCAGATCTTTGCAAAGACATGATGCTCCCTGACCTAATATTATTCATATAATTAGCATAAAATAATTTAAGAATAATTGAGTCTGTTAAGAAAAAGTTTGTATAATTTAGAAAAGAAATAATATTTGCTTAACAACAATGTGTTTCAAAAATGCCTCTGTTCTCAGTTTCTTTTTATTTACTAACTTGAGTCAGCATCTTGTTAACCATCTAAACACCTGCAATTAATAGAAAAGAGTAAAGATATTTTTGTTTTTATCTAGATGTGAGGTATGGGTAAATGTAGTTATTACTGAGATTGGGCGCATTAATTTTTATAAGACCTTTGTCTGCGGTAAACATTGCTGTAAACGATTCAGATCCTCACCCTTATTAATCTGTGCAATGTGATCGAACCAAGATGGGGAGCTATTGCTGAAAGCCCATTTGACATATCTGAGAGGCATGCATAGCCTAGTGGCTAATGACGCCTAGACTCCAAACTCAGGTTTCTTTGTTTTTTCCAAAGGAGCTTTATCTCTGTCTAGCCTTCGGCAAGTTATTTAATCTCTCTTCTCCTGAATTCCTCATCTGGAATCAGCCATCTCTCACAGTTGTTGTGAGGATTAAATAAGGTAATACAGAACACCAGAAATAGGATTTGGTTCATTATAAACACTTAAAAGATATTATTATTTCAAGCTTTTCTTGCTAATATTACCAGTAATGAAGTACTTTATATGACAAATTTCATTCAAATATTGACAAAGCCTTCTATTCTTCTGTCTCTCTTTATAGATACTTATGAAATTGCAATATAATACTGAACTTTCCCTATAACTCTATACTCAAAATGGTATTGTGTATAGTTATGTTGGTATTCCTAGCAAGGTTTTCAAGTATCA
>PVKM010017169.1:0-26223 GCA_004027735.1 Carollia perspicillata
GGGTGATATTAGTCACTAGTTTAAAAGAATAGACAATCAGCTTTGACATCATTCAATCAGTAACTTAATCAATTCAGGCCTCAGTTCTTTTTGCAAATGCTAAGCAGTGGCTATAATTGTGCCAACCATATGTAGTTGCTTTGAAGCTTAAATAAATGCCTAGCAGTAATAATTGCTCAATACTAGTCACCTTTATAACCCATATACTTTATTTTATAAGAATTAATTTTTTTTTGTGAATCAACTTTGTTTTTACATTCTTCTACCTTGAATTCCCAAACACTTATAAAAAGTTCTGAGTTGAATATAGCTAGCAGTATGTTTTTTGCATACAGACTGGTATTAAGGATCTCAAACTTCTTATCTTATAAGACAGTATTACTGATGTTTTACATACAAAACTTCTTTTACTTTTATCCTCTAACTTATATTACCTTCTTCTCTGCTATAATTATATTTTTCTTTCTTGGGACCCTGAAACTTGGTAGAGAGCCATTATATCTACATCCCTTTTTCCTGTATTGGTCACCTCAATTCACTTGTTAATAAAAAAAATCATTTGAAATTTTCTTAATTCTTTATCATATATTTACAGTGTATACATTTAAAAATTATTTTTAGTTATTCCCTAAACATCCTATACTAGTTCACATATTCCTTTTACAACATTAAACAGATTCTGTAATTGACAGTAGAGGTGCAAAACATATGAACTTTTCTTGACAATCTATAGTTTTACTATTTCTCCCATTCCTTATTTTTAGTCTCTGTTCTATCCAAGCACAAACACTTTATAGTTTCCTATTTGCCAAGGATTCATCTTCTGCTTTCCAATCACTTCAACAGACTCATTCACATCCTGTGGTGGTTTTATGAACCTCTTTTCCATACAATCGTATTTAAAACAAAATTTGGTATTGAGGTATTTTTTTCCATATTACCAGACAGTTTTGAATTTTCTGGAGCCCAGTTTGTTGTGAGGCATGCTTCCATGTTTTGGGGTTGTGCAATAAACGTGTGCTGGCACGCCAAAATTAGGACGAAATGCTCCATTCCATTTGGCCAATATACTCAGCAAATTTCCAATTCATTCATCTTTGGCAGCAAAATCTTGGAAACACTGAAGACAAGCATCCATAGAAACCAAATATTTGCAGAAAGGTGCTTAAAGGGAATTTACCAATTTAGAGCGCAAATTAAAATTGAATTTTGTTGACAAAAATAGTGCCAACTTTTAAAAGAGTGTACATCGAGGACATTTGCTTAAGCAATAAAATAAACTGCACCTAGGCAAGTTTCCTTTACCTAACATGAAATCTTCCCAGTCTACAAGGGATGGAACGCATGACGGTACGCGCTAAATCCCGGGGAATCACCCTCGCAAACCAATAAACATCCATTCTGCTCTTACTCTTTGAAGGGCAAGAATCTGTGTGGTTATAAAGAGCTACAAATACATGTAATACTTTCCAACTTGTGGTTAGCTGGTGGAAATTCACTTCAGAGGGGAGGAAAGAGAATTTATTTGGCTTTTCCCTTACCATAGTGGCACAAGGAAAATGAAAGATTTTGAGAAATTAAAGACTCCTTTAAAATCTATATCTATTTTGTGGTTTAAGAGTGGACTTCACACATGTTTTATCTAAAATTATACATATCCCTCTTTCTTATTATGGTGTGGACAAAAATGTGATGCCCAGAAATTAGAATGAAAAAAAAAGCCCTCCTACAACTTAAATGGTTTGAATTTTTTTTCTACTTAGGCATTCTAAGGACAATCTCCTAAAACTTTCCGCTTTTATTTTCTAACTTGTTTGAATATTGTATCTCCATGAAAGAAAAATAAGAATCTATAGGTCCCTTTATTATCTTTCATAAGTTGATGTTTTTAAAGTTAATTTTTGGTTAAACCCATATTTTAGTTTTCATATGGTGGAATTTATTGAGCTCCTGATACCCTGATTGACTTCACTAATACCAGAGCCTGAGACAAGATCAGGGGACTTTCTGTCCTTAGTCGTGGAGACAGACAGTAAGGTTTGTGAGCACACGAATGGGCTCCAGAGAGAATCCAGACACACAAGAGAATTCATCACACTCTCAGTCCATGTACTTCTCTGCTTTTCAACCAGCAGTTTTAATCTGATGGGTCAAGAGAGAATTGTAAAGTCTGGCTCAACAGTCTAGAGAGGAAATTTATTATAACCGGCAGGGAGAAAATGTAAGTACCTTACGGGGCAAATAGAAACCTGAGGTAATGTTGCATCTCTTAGCTCTAATAGGCATGTATATTCTGATGTATACTCCCTGTACCTACATTTTCCTCTGACATAGTAAGAGAACCACACCTCAGGGAATATATCAAGGTAAATGATTCCCAGAAATGTAAATGATTCCCAGCAAAAGAGGAATACTAGATTCCTTTGCCACCCTATCATTTTATGGTACATTTCTTAGCTACTTCATCTAACTCCCTGTGTGGATCAGAGAGCATGTCCTCTCTGCGGATATTTATGTTGGCATAATCTTGCTTCTCCAATTTTCTCTGCCCTCCTTAACCTTGTTGAGGCAGGAGGCCCCTCAATATTAGGGAACCACGTGAAATCAAACCTCTTATCAAAGTTAGTCAGGGGAAGACAGCATTCTGGGTGTGGACAAGGAAAGCTGAGATCTCTGCACCCACAAGTCGATTAGCCCATAGTGGGCCTCACTGCAATTCTAACTGCTCCCGGTGCTTCCATTGTTTCTTCTTCAACAAAGAGGTACTTGAATAAAAACCTCAGTCTCTCTCTCTCCCTTTTTCTATTTTTTCCCTTAAAAACATTCAGATACTTGATTTTTCAGTGAAAGAATTTAAATATTCATAACAACAAAAATATTCAAAAATTAAAATCTATTAAGGCATAACTGCTTGATAGTTGGTTTGAATACAGTGAATATCAACATAATTGTTGGGTCCAGTTCTGTGTTATGCCACAGTTTGGGGAGAATATTTTCTTTCCTAACAGGGCTTTCTTGAATATTAATGGAGCCAAGTTTTGATACTGAAAAATAAAGCATTTGATATACATTTTATGGTAGTTGTCCCACAAAGTTGTGGTCCTGTACTGATAAATAGCAGTTATGACATTGCATGGTCTACTCATTTTAGTGTTTAGTTGTGTGATCATGCGATCACCACTACTAAAGGCAGGCAGATTCATTTGTAATAAACATACCTTAAACTTGATATTTTTTATTGCAATGCAGTTGTACATCACTAAAATAAGAGCTCCTAGAGTATCAATACACAGCACAGTGGTTAAAAACCCTTGTCTTTCCATAATGCCTACAAACTGACCTGCTTCTGATCCAGTCTACCTTTTCTGCATTAGCCAAGGTAAGATGGTATATTTATTCATTATTGTGGTGGAGAGGTAAGATAAGAGAAGAAATATGTTAAAGTAATAAGAAATTACTAACTTTCAGGTGTTGTGTTTTCTTATCCATTATCTCATTTAACTCTCACGTAAAGTAAACCATGCGTTAAGATTAATATGAAGAGTCTTAGATTAGAGAGGTGAAGTAAATTCCCAAAGGTCTCCCAGCCACTTTGCAGGGGACCTGGATGTGGCTGTGGGCTGTTTGCTCAGAGTCGGTCATAACACACCTGTAAGCGGAGCATATGTAGAGCCACTCATCTTTTTAAAATATTTCTGACCCTAATTCTTGGTTCTTGACATCATTTACTGAGCCCTGTCCTCAGAGACAGAGAAATTGGCAGAAATTTCATCTTTTTTCAAGAGAGAAAGTTCTTAAAAGCAACATATTTTTAGACCAGAGGAGCAGCCTTTCTTTATATTGTTTTATCATTTTTGCTTCATTTAATAAACTATTTTCTTATTAAAAGAATGGGCCTAGTAACTTTTCATTTTTATGAATACAAACAAGAAACTGGCTTACCTGTAAGAAAAAAGAAAATAGTTTAGCTCTCCAGCTTCAAACTTGATCCCCTACCAGAACTGATGGAAACAGCATAACTGGACACAAATCCAGAGTCAGAGCAAGGAATTGAAAACTTTACCAAGTTGCAGAGCAAAGACTTGGTAGAGAAAAAGTGGTTCTCATTCTTACTTTTCAGAACAGCTGCCTCGTTACTTACATATAATCCTTGTGCTACCCTTATGTAACAGGTTGTATTATATCAGCTTGGATATATGTGTGTATATATGTGTGTGTGTATAACACGCATACATACATATATGATATATATATTAAAATTGAATTTGGGGGTTGTGAAAATTTTGTTGATTACTAGCAGTTGCCCTCTCCACCGTGAGTAGGAGGAGCTTAATAAGCACCATCACCACTATCTACCTAATTCTCCAGGCAGTAGCTTCGGTCATACTAAGCCCTCTCTTTTTTTTTTCCAAATTTTATCCATCCTACTTGTTCTTTATGTTAAACCAGTGCATCACATCTCAAACCTTAATCTTGATAGGAACCACCTGAGGAACTTGTAGGAGAAGGTCTTGTTTTCTAACAAGTTTCAGGGGCTGGCAGTATTACTGCTGCAAACACCACACACTGACTAGAAAGGCTTTATTTCGAAGTGTGGTCCTGGATCAGCAGCATGGATATTACTTGGGACCACATTTGAAATTCATATTCTCAGGCCCTATTCCAACATCAAAGACTCTGAATCTGAGGCCCACTAAAGTTTGAGAAACCCCAGCTTTAGCCCACTTTTTGTCTCTCTGTATTTTTTGCCACGGTCTTAGTTCAAGTGCATGTTCAATCTTGGACTTATCTGTGTAAATCTCATTTTGCTACCAGCCATTCATCACATTGGCACAATGATTTTTAAATTAAAATTTGAAAGAATTTGTCATCTGATATCCTTCTAATGCCTCCTTTACTAAAATAAATCTAACATTTGTAACCTAACATTTATAGATTAACAAAAATAAAGTATCTAATGACTTGCAAACTGAAAGTGATGGCTTAAAATGAATATCTGTTTAGAGAATCACACACTGATGCAAACTGTTGTTCTATGGACAGTTCATACAGGAAAAAAGATTATTTTTTTCTCTATTTAGGAAAAATATTGGATAATGATAGTACTTATTGCTCTGTGAGGATTAGTTGAATAATCTCCCTTAGCTTCTAAACTATTTTCTGAAAGAAAGTCTAGACTAGGAAGAGAAAAACTGGGTCAAACTGTGGAGTTTGGAAAGTTACAAGTATCTGTAATTGTTTTATTTATATGTCAATTTTTTTTCATTTAATATGCAGGGCATCAAATGTAGCTGGTGCGATTTTTCCAATCATAGCACCAAATTTTGGAATTTTTGGTACAAGGAATAAAGTTTAAAAATGTTTTTCACACCCTCTAATTTTGTTTCCCAAGATCTGTTTTTAGGTTAGGTAGATGAACCAACTTAGGAAGTTTCTTCCAGAAGTGCTCAGTGTGATATTTTCCTTTTGAAAATTGAGCCCATAGGTGTGGCTATAGTCAGTGTTGTTTAAAGAGGGATTTTAAGGACTTGTCTGATGAACAGTCCATAATTATTTGACTTTGAGACTATCTTGCTATGTTACAATATTTTCCTTTCATTTGAAAGCTTTTACTTCTGCTCTGATTTTATTCAGTTTTGAGGATATTCTTAAGTAATGTGAAATTCCAAGTTAAATTAATTAAAAATAGAAAGTAGAAAATGGAGAAAGCACTTTCCAAAGAAAACAGACTATGTAATTTTATAAAAGTTTGCATCAAGGATTGCATAATTTTGCTGATACTTATAGGCAGCAGTGAAGGTAGCCGTTCAGTTAGATTAACTTCCTGATTAACTTTATGTAAACAGTCAAGTGAACCTATTGTGGTGACAGTTTATTTTTTTAAAGATCTTATTTATTTTAAAGAAAGGGAAAGAGAGAGAGAGAGAGAGAGAGAGAGAGAGAAGAGAGAGAGAGAGAGAGAGAAACATTAACACGTGGTTGCCTCTCTCATGCCCCCAGCTGGGGACCTGGCCCACAACCCAGGCATGTGCCCTGACTGGGAAAGGAACCAGTGACTCTTCGGTTTGCAAACTGGCACTCAATCCACTGAGCCATACCGGCCAGGGATGTAGTAACAGTTTAAACAAAATGTATTATGTGTCTGCATTATTTCTTTTGGTAACTTCAAGGAAAAAGAAGGAAGAAAAAGTCTTTCTCATGTCCTGTAAGTCCAGACACTTACAAATCATAGTTCTCAGCAAAATAGGGTTTTGAGAAAAATCAATTTGATTTCTGGTTTGTAACATTGTATACATTCCAAATTTTTCTGGAATTCAGTGTTATGAATTATAAAGTAGATTATCACTGAAGAATATTCCAACTCAAAGTATTCTGATTTGATAAGTACTTAAGACATCAGTATCTTTTTTATAAAGGAGGGTAGCTCCATGGTTTATTTTTTCTTTACCTGCCACATAGTTCTTCATTTCCTGAAATGTGGAAGGAAGTTTGATTAATTTTGAGAATATATATCTAGACCACCTTTTAAGTAGCTTTTTTGAATAAAAAGCTAACTAAAAACTTGTACTGCACTCCAGTTCCACTGCTGGGATTATACTCTAAGAATCTTAAAACGCCAATCCAAAAGAACCTATGCACCCCAGTGTTCATAGCAGCACAATTTACAATAGCCAAGTGCTGGAAGCAACCTAGGTGCCCATCAGTAAATGAGTAGATAAAAAAAACCTATGGTACATCTACACAATGGAATATTACACAGCAGAGAGAAAGAAGGAGCTCCTACCATTCCCTACAGTGTGAATCGAACTGGAGCGTATGATGCTAAGCGAAATAAGCCAGGCAGTGAACAACAAATACCATGTGATCTCACTTATAAGTAGAACCTAACCAACAAAAGAAACAAGCCAGCAAAATAGAACCAGAGACATTGAAATAAAGAACCAGCTGATAGTAACCAGAAGGGTGGAGGAGGGTGATACCAGGGGAAAGAGAGGGAAGGGTTGTCAAGGAACAAGGAAGAGTTGTCAAGGAACAAACAGGGGAAGGATGGAAGCTGGGAGATAGGGGTGAGTGGGGAGGAGAAAGAGGAGGCAGATAAATGAAGCCAACTGTACAAAAAAATTTTAAGTTGAAAATAAGTAAATACATAATAAATAAATAAAATCTTAAAAATTAAAATATTGAGCAGTGTTAAAAATTGTATTGCATTCATTTAGCAACATTTATGTTGAGATGGGATTTATTATGTTGAGATGGTAAGGTATATTCTCTCTATCTCCACTTTGCTGAGGGTTTTTACCATAAAGGGACATTGGATTTTGTCATACGCTTTTCCTGCAACTATTGGTTTGATCATATGATTTTTATGCTTCATTTTATGTGTTGTATCAACTAATTGTGTATATAGAATCACCCTTGTACACTGGGCATAAATCCTACTTGATCATGGTATTTGATATTTTTTAGTGTATTGCTGAATTTAGTTTGCTAGTATTTTATTGTGGATCATTACCTTTATGTTCATGAAGAATATTGGCCTATAATTTTTTTGTAGTGTCTGTCTGGTTTTTGCATCAGGCCAATGCTGCACTATAAATGAGTTTGGGAGCCTTCTCTCCTCTTCAATTTTTTAGAATAGTTTGAGAAAGATAGCTATTAATTATTTCAGTATTTGCTAAAATTCACATATAAAGTATCTGGTCCAAGGCTTTTGTTTGTTCCAGGTATTTTGATTACCAATTTGATTTCATCAGCATTTATTGTTCTGTTCAGAATTCCTGTTTCTTCCTGATTCAGTTTGGAAAATTGAATGTTTCTACAAATTTATGCATTTCTTCCAGATTATCCAGTGTGTTGGCATATATATTCAGAGTATTTCCTTATAATGCCTTGTGCATCTGTAGTGTTGGTTGTCACTTCTCCTCTTTCATTTCTGATTTTATTTATTTTGGTCTGCTTTCTTTTTTTCTTATGAGTCTGATTAAAGAGTTACACATTTTATCTTTTCTAAGAACCAGCTATTGGTTTCATTGATCTTTTCTATTTTTTCTTGGACTTAGACTCTATTTTATTTGGAATAAAAAATAAATAACTCTTTATTATTTAGAATAACAAAGATCCACTATGATCTTTGTTATTCCTTTCCTCTACTTACTTTGGGCTTTGTTAGTTCTTATTTTCCTAGTTACTGTAGGTGTAAGTTTAGATTGTTTATTTAAGATTTTTTTCTAATTTTTGTTGTTTCTTATGGTAGGCCTGTATTGATACAAATTTCTCTCTTAGAATTGCTTTGAGGATGAGGGAGGGGGTACTGTTTAAAAGAAGGTGAAGGGATTAGTCAAAGTAAAACATTTTTTTAAAAAAGTAATTGTTGATTTAAAAAAAAAAACTGCTTTGGCTGTGTCCCAAAGATTTGGGGGTTGCTGTCTCAAGATATCTTTTTATTTCTTCCTTGATCTTATTAACACATTTGTTGTTTAGTAGAATGTTATTTAACCTCCATGAGTTTGAGTGTTTTTCAATTTTCGTTTTGTAACTGATTTCTGGTTTCATACAATTGTGGTTGAAAAGATGCTTGATATAACTTTAATCTTCTTAAATTTATTGTGACCACTAGTGCCGGGCTTGGTGGACACCACTATTTGAGATAAGGCCAACCGCCAGTTTTGCTGGGTTTGTGGGTGTGTGTTTGGAGCTATGTTTCTAGTCAACACTGACTGTAGCTTATGGCAGGCTGGGGGTCACGTGATGAGAGTTACAATGCAAGTTCATACTGGTGGTTACTTGTGCCAGGCTTGGGGCTGCTTTGCAAGAGGTTCAGTTTATGCCAAGGCCAGCCACTGCTTCTTTGAGATTTGTGGAGCTTTGCTTTTAGGAAAGACCACAGTGCTGGAACTCAGAAAGAGTAAGTCTGTGAGCCATCTAGCCCCTATATACAGACCCCTCAAGACAAACTCCTTGGGCTCCCAGCACTGCTCTGTCTCACTCAGCTTCAATCCCTCTGCTTTTCACAGCAAGACAGTAGGAGAGCTCCTCTTCCCAGCACAAGTGCCCCAGGCGTGGAGCATGGGGCTGAGCTAGGTATTTTGCTCCCTAAGAGGACTTTCACGTCTGAGAGATCTTCCTGACTCAATCCCAGCTGGTGTGGAACCTTCCAGTGTCACGTCACTACCCTTCCTATCAGTCTTGTTGTGGCTTCTTCTTTATAGTCTTAGCTACAGAACTCTGTTCAGCCGGTCTTCAGGGGTCCTCGATGATGTTTGTTCTATAGCTTAGTTGTAATTTTGATTTCAAGGTGGGAGGTGAGCACAGTGTATACCTTCTCTGCCATCGAAACTGGAAGTCATGATTCAAACTAAGTCTATGGCTTCCTGTGTTTCTGTTTCAAAACCACCATTACTTGGAAGTAGCACCGTATAATTTGGAAGCTCTTTGGGAGCTGAAAACTTGTTTTATATAATATTTATTTCAGACAAGAAATCTGTCACTACACCATAGAGAAACTGCTTCATAGCTAATACAGAGAAAAAGGTTTTATAATTAATAAATTATGTTTATTATTAAAATGTAGACCATTAATGATAGCATGAGTTCAATTATTACACATGGCTGTGAGGTTTAGAGTTGGTATTTTCCATAAGTACATTAAAACTCATTATAAAGATTAAAAAGAAAATTTACTTAGTTAAAAATCAAATAATTGCAAGCAGCAGTTTCAAGTTTTCATTAAAGAGTTTAATATTCTTTATACATACCTTAATATTATTAGTTAGTTTTTAAAGAAACAATAATTAAGCCACCAAAAATACTTCTGGAGAAAAAAAATGACAACAAAATCAAATTTTTATGACACTCATATTTTTTATTTTAAAACTAGGAAATTTATTTTTAAATGGATAATATGTTTTTTAAAAGTCCAATGGAAATGAGAGACAATATGTAATATTAGACAGGTAATTTCATCAAAATGATGGACATCATAAGCAAAGATTCAAATGGAAATACTAGAAATTTAAAGCATAGTGACACAAAAAATAATGGAGTCAATAATGTATTTAATAGGTTCATTGATAGACTTAATATAGCTAAGCAAAGAGACACTAAAATCACCCAAAATAAAACACAATTTAAAAACAGTATAAAGGAAAAGAAACAAAATAACAAAGTGAGTCAGAAGAGAACACCCAGAAACTATGAGAAGGCATGAGTTTTTTATACGCATAATTGGAATTCAAGAAGATACAATAAGGCAAATGAAACATTTTAGAGCAGTAATACCCATGGACTTTCCAAAATTAATGAAATTAAACCACAGACCTTAGAATCTCAGGGAATGTGAAGTAGGATAAATTAAAACATACACACACAAGCATGTCAAGTTATATTCAAACTGTTGAAAATAAACTCACATTTAGAAATCTTGAAAGGAGTCAGAGAAAAAACACATATTACGTATATAGGAGCAAGCGTGACAAAGGCAAGCAAGAACATAATAAAATAACATATGAAGTGCTGGAGAAAAAAAGCCAGAATACTATACCCAGTGAAAACATCCTTCAAAAAAGGATAAAGACTTTATGAAACTAACAAAAACACCTGAAGGTCCACATTGCTTTATATCTAATCTAAAAATGTATTGTAATTGAAGGCTTCCAGGTAGAAGAAGAAACATACTAAGAAACTTGCATCTACCTAAGGAGTGCCAAAGGATTAGACATGGAGTAAATGAGGGGGGAAGAAGTTCATGTGTTCCCTCTGAAAGTGTTCCAAAATATAACTGTGTGGCACCATAAAACAAATACAATAATAATGTATTTTGTCTTAAGAGCATATGCCAAATGCATTCACATGGCAACATTATCGCGTACAATTGGAGAGATATGTAATTGCCAGGTCTTTACATTAAACACAAAGAGGTATAATGTAACTTGGAATTTTAATGACCTCACTTCAGTAATCTAATTTTCCAACTTAAGAAAGTAGAGCATGAACTGCAAATAGGACTCAAAGCAGACAGGAGGAATCTAGTAATAAAGCTTAGAGCGAAAGGCAGTGTAGTCAAAACAGCAGAGCAAGGCAGTGGATGCAAAGGTTATCCAAAGTCGCTGGAAAGATTAACAACACTGGTAAAACTGAAGATGGGCTTAGAAAAGAGAAATAAAACAGAATTTGCTAATATTAGGAATGAAAAAGAGGACATTAGGCTTTATGAGGGATCTCAGACATTTGAAGGAAAATAATGAAATCTTACAAATTTAAGCTCATAAACACAAACACTTAGGTTAATGAAACATTCCTTAAAAGACACAGACTAATGAATTTGCGCAAAAATAGATAGATAACCTCAGTAGTTCTGTATCTATTAGGAAATTGAATTCATTGTTAAAATCTTACAAGAAAACTCTGGGCCTAGATGATTTCACTGATGAATTCTACCAAACACTTAGGGAAAAAATAACAGTAATTACACAAAATTCTTCCAGAAAAACAGAAGAGGGAACACTACCAAGCACACTTCTGAGATCAGCAATACTCTAACACTAAAATTGAACAAAGACTTTATAAGAAACTTACAGACCCATTATCATGAACATTATACACAGAAATCCTGAGGAAATTGAATCCAACAATGTATAAAAAGGATTAAATATCATAACGCACTGAATTTAAAGAGTTCAAAGTCGATTCAATGTTAGAAAAGTAAACATTATCATTTACCAAATAGATAAAGTAGAAAATATATTTCATATATTCAGATAAAAATATTAATAAAATAAATACCCTTGGCAAACTAGGAATAGAATGAAACTACCTTAATACAGGGCTTCTATAAAACAGAGGCACTAAGAAAATTCTACATCTTTCAGCATGCTTAATTCTGAGAAGCTGAATTATTTACTACTAAGGGCTATGAAAAGACAAAAATCGTCCTCTCTTCCCAGTCTTGGTCAGCTTTGTTTTGGAAGTCCTAATTAGTGCAGTAAAGCAAGATACAAAAAATACAAGCCTTAATGAATAGAGGGGTAAAAACATTTTTTCTTATTCTCAGCATCATTGTCTATGTACAAAAATCCCCCCAAAATCTACCTAAAAACTGCCAGAACTAATAAGTGTGTTTGGCGATATATCACAGGATAAATGGTCAATACAGAAAATCAATCATATCTATATGCTGACGAAGAACTAGAGTTTGAATAAAACAACAAACATACCAAAAAATCTCAAATGTAATAGCTTCAACAAAAATAAATGTTTAGAATTTTTTTTAAATAAGTGAATCCTGGAACTTGAAGCTAGAACCTGGAAAACAATGATAAGTAAATCAAAGAAAGCTTTTCAAAATGGAGACATACATCACAGTCGTGGATTTCAAGTTTCAATTTTGTTAACCTGTTAATTCTATGTAATTTTCCCTACAGATTCAGTGTAATTCCAATCAAAATCTTTGAAAGATTTTTTTTATCAATAATGACAAAATGATTCAAAATGTATATGGACAGGCAAAGGAAGCAGAGTAGATAGATAATTCTAAAAAAAGAGAAGCAAAATTGGAAGACATCTTATCTGAATTGAGGACTTATTATAAAGCTATGGTAACTAACACAGCATGGTAATGGAAAAAGATAGAAAGATTATGAAACAGAGTATAGAGTCCAAACACATGTACAAATGTAGCCAACTGATTTTGGATTATAGTGAAAGGCAATTCAAAGAGAAAGCATAGTCTAGTCATCAAATGGTGCTGGAATAATTGAGCATTCATAGGCCAAAAACAAAAACAAAAACAATTCAAATCTTCCACTATGCAAAAATAAACTCAAAACACAACATAGACATAAATGTAAGACATAAAGCTACATAACTTCTTGGAAAAAACATAGGAAAAAAATTGCATGACCTAGGGCTTCACAAAGAGATTTTAGATATGATACCAAATACATGAGCCATAAAGTTTTTCTGAAATTAACAAATTTCCTCTTAGCATTTACTCAAAAGAGTTGAAAGCTTATGTCCATACCAGAAACCTTCACAGAGATGTTTATAGCATCTTTATAACTGCCTAAACTTGAAAGCATCCAAGATGTAGTTCAGCATGTGAATGAACAAACTGTGGGACATCCAGAGGATGGAATATTACTCAGCACCCAGGAGAAATGAGCCAGGTCAGACATGGAGGAAACTTAACAGCATATTGCTAAGTGAAAGAAGTCAATCTGAAAAGTCTGCATATTGTATGATTTTGACTTTATTACATTGTGGACAAGGCAAAACTATAGAGACAGTAAAATGACCAGTATGTACTAGACCTCTGAGAGGTGGAGAGATCAGTATGTGGAGCACAGAGATGCTTTAGGGAAGTATACATACCCGCATGCACCATAATGATGGATGCACGTTATTATACATTTGTCCAAACCCATAGAATGTGTAACAGTAAGAGTTAATGAACCCTAATGTAAACTGTAGATGCTGGGTGGTTATAGTATATTGATGCAGGTTCATCAATTGCAACAAATGTACCACTTAGTTGGCGATTAAAAATTAAAGAAAATTTAAAATTTATTTTAATTTGCTTTATAAAATAACTTCTTAAGTGGCTAAAAAGACAAGCAACAGAATTAAAAGAAAATATTTTTTTCAAATAGCATATCTGAAAATAACATTTATCCAGAACATATAAAAATCTTGCAACATTCAACCATAGGAAAACAACCCAATGAAAAAACGGCAAATGATCTTAGTAAACACTTTATTACATATGTACAATTGACAAAGAACCATATGAAATAATGAACATAAACAGTCAGTAACAAGTTGCAAATTAAAATACAATGAAGCACACTACAAACCTGTCAGGATGGATACAGTTAATAAAAGTAAAGACTAACAATACTAAGCACTGCTGAAGGTATGGAACAACTGGAAGTCTCACAGTGGTGGAATGCAGTATTGTGGAACACAGTTTGATAGTTTGTTTATAAAATAAAACTATGATACATTCTCCTAGGAATTTAAACCAAGTAAACTGCTCCAGAAGACTGCATATTATATAATACCATTCATACAACAATCTAGAAAAGCAAAAACTGAAAACAGAAAAGAGGTCAGAGGTTGTCCAGCACTGAGGGAAGAAGGAGCACAAAGGCAGTGTGAGGAGGTGTTGGGGCTTGGTAGGACTGTTCCAGATGACGACATGGTGGTAAAGACATGGCTACATGCATTTGCTAATACCCACAGAACTGCACACCACAAAGAGTGCACACTGTTTACTGTATGAACATTAAGGCTCAATCTGGATATATGGGGGACCCAAGATGAAATGTATCTGTGACAAATGAATTTAACTGTATTACATATTTATAATGAAGAGGGCAATGAGAAAGATACGTGTACACACACATACACGGGAGAAAAGAACAGAAAAAGCTATGTAGGGACAGAGCTAGTATGAGAACTATAGACCCTTCTCCGGGTCCAATGCTTTTTCTACATGGTGCACTGCCTCAATAATTTTCTCATCTTTTGAATTTGAGTTTGGGAGAATTACAACAAAAACCTAAATAAAGCCATCTAGACTTTTGTGTCTACAAAGTTTTTGTAATTATGAAGTTGCTTTGTGTCCTTCATTTGTTGAGGAGTGTTAACTTTGTCCTCAGGTTCCCAAATTTAGAAAATAGTGCCACTACCAGCAAAAAAGTGTGTTTGGAAGCTGTGTTGTCTCCCTGGAAACAGCTGGTCTGCTGAGCTTCTGAAATGAGGGTCGTCCAATCAGTGTTCCTGCTTCATTCTTGGAGACCCCCAGGCCTCTCGCCCTGCAGTGCCAACATTTAACATTTTAAGAAGGCACAAAGCAGCTATTATTTTTAAAAAGCCTATGCCTTAGTATTTTCAATGACATTGAGCTTCTCCCAAGTCATTAGTACACCCAGCTATTTGATCAATTGATTTGGGGCTAAGAAAACTTACCCCTGAGCCTGCCCTTCCCCCAAATCCAACGTGGTATCTCACCTACTCAATTATCCTCCTAACTGAGCACTTTGTCTAACATGTCAAATAAGTTTATAGTCTTTAGCAATTATTTGCTGTTATTATTATGTCCTTTACTATTTTTATTGTTACTGTTTTCAGCAACATCATTATTATTGATTGTTCAGCTTGTTTTCATTTAATCTGTACTTCCTACTTCCCACATAAAACCCACTTCTTAATTTTGAACTATTCATCAAAGCCTTTCGAATTACACATTTGCCAAATGCTAAATAAATTTTGTTACAAACTCTACTCCTCCTGCAGAGGAACGTGAGGGCATCAGTTTCAGAGAAGTCCAACTGGTGCTGCCTGTTGAAAGTGCTGATTGGACAGGGGTGGTGGCAAAGGCAGTTGTCCAGGAGTCGTTGAGTGTGTTCTGATTGCACTTCTGTTTCAAAACTTCCCTTTCTTCAGGAACAAATGTGTCATTCATTTGCTAGCAGTCTTGAGAAAGTTTCAATCTCCCACTAGGTTACCTAAAAATAAGGTGAATCAAGGAAATTTGCCCTGGCTCTTGTGGCTCAATGGATTGAGTGCCAACCTGCGAACCAAAGGGTCACCTGTCCAATTCCCAGTCTAGGGCACATGCCTGGGCTGTGGGTCAGGTGCCCAGTAGGGGGCGAGTGAGAGGCAACCTCACATTGATGTTTCTCTCCCTCCTTTTCTCCCTCCCTTCCCCTCTCTAAAAATAAATAAATAAATAAAATATTTTTAAAAAGGACATTTTCTTAGAAAAGTCTTAGATAAGTGCAAGTGATCCCAAAATGGTTTTTATGAATTAGGATTTTTAAATAAGTGTACGCAAGAATCATAGACTTATGCATTAAACCAAAAGAAAACAGAGACCTAGCAATAAAAATATTTGTGAGGCTGGAATAATTCTCCTATAAAATATAGTCAGTATCACTTGACACAGCCGGGTAGGCAGAATAATGGTCCCCAAAAGTTTCCATGCCCTAATCCCTGGAACCCCTTACTATGCAACATGGCTAAAAGGACTTTGTAAATGGATAGAAGGCTACTTGCTAATCAGCTGACCTTAAAATAGAGAGATGATCCTGGTCGACCTAAGTAATTGCATAGGCATTTAGAAGTGAAGACAAAGGCAGAGTCAGTGAGAGAAATGCAGCAGCAGAGATGTCAAGGAAGATGTGGTCTGAGAATGATTTCACTTATTCCTGCTGGTTGTAGGTGTCGAGACTATGTAAGCCTGGAGAAAGGCTTCTAGGACTTAAGGGCAATCCTCAGCTGACAACCAGTCATAAAACAGGGATCTCAGTCCTACCAACACATGGAAATCAACCCGCTGACAACCTGCATGTCTCTGAAAACGGATTCTCCCCCCACAGAGCTTCCCGAAAGGAATGCAGTTCTGCCTGCTTTGTCTATCTACTGGGAGGAGACAGACCAGCCAGTCCCCCTTGACTTCTGAACACCAGAACTATGAGATAACAAATTTGTGTTGTCTCGTATTGCCAAGTTGGTGGGAACTTATGGCAGCAGAACTAGAAATCTAATATACTAACTAATAATAGTTTACAGAATTGGGCATAATGGTGCTCATCAGGGATACAGGAAAGAGATCATGGACTGAAATCCCCTTCCTGACTTACACAGAGAGGCCTCTATTACTGATACTGCTAGTCTTAGACTTGTACTTTCTAAGTTTTGAGTACAAATCTCAGTTAGTACACCTTTATATTAGTATTTTATAAAAACGAATCTTCATGCAAATAACTATAAAAGAAGCAATGAATACTATACATCATTTCTGAAACAAATGAGGTTTATTCAGATTATTGTTTTAGTGAACGGATATATCTCACAAGTCATTCTTAGAGAAAATGCTTTTTTTAATACTTTTCCATTAATCCTATAATGTCCTAAAATGGCAAAAAACAGCCACATGTCACTGACTATTGGAGAAAATTTTTACCCCAGGAATTACGGAAGGGGCCCCTGAACACCATTGACATGAATTTTCATCCACACACACACTCTTAATAGTATTATTATTAGAAATTTCCAAAAATTCCAATTTATTTACTATTTTACAAGTTATGCAAAAATTCTGAATCTGTGAAATCTTAACTTCTATTTTAACAACTATCACAGTAGTAGATCTCCAAATATCTGTCTGGGTGGCCACTGCACAACCCGAGGCAATGATTTGAGTACAGACACACCAGAGATAGAACCCTGGTTCCAGTCTATGAATTTGGGCAAATGTTTGATGCATTAATTTTTAACAGAACAGAGTGCAAGTAAGGCTTGATTGGACCACAGAAAAAGAAGGACTTAAAGAAAAAGGCCCAACTCAATTCTCCTTTATGTAAGCAAACAGATGAAAAGTTTATACATAAGAAAAGCTTTGCATCTTGAAACTTCCTTTTCCTTCCTAAGGGGTGCATATAGGAGAGGTCTTAAGGTTTAGACCTCAGCACTGAGCTAATAGTGTGCAGAGTTTGGTCTGAGCATTCCTTCCTCACTCAGCCAGTACGGTAGTCCTGCATTTAGTTCCTTGTCTTCATACACAAGAGATTTGGGTTTTATCTCTCAAATCCATTTCTACTCCAGAACTGGCCAGAGTTGTGATGTGTACAGATTCAGTCTCTAAGATTCTGGGGTGAGAAAGTTGGAGCCACACTTGACTTTTCATCGATCCCACCACTCACCGAGGGACCGTCCTCTAGCTAGCTGTCTGGAAATCGTGCTACATAGTTTAAAGAGAACTGACAGCTCTCTAAGCCGATCCTATCACTCTCAGGAAGTTGTTACTTAAATATAAAAATCTTCCTTAACCTTGCCCAGCTTTTTCAAGTGCAAGCAATGCCTTGGAATTCTCCTAGAACTGTAATGTGAAAAATGGGCTGTATTTTGACAAAAAGAAGGTGTATCTTGTAATGTGTCTCATAGTGTTTTCATTCCACTTTTTAATATTATTGTGCCTAGAAATGTAAAACAGGTCCCACTTTTAGTTACATTCTGCATGGGATTAGCCCTCAGAATCTGCCCATAAAGGACTGTTTTCAAGGTTCAGAGTGAGTCTAACTTATCAAGGCTTCTGCCCAGTGTTTAGTCTCCTGTTAATGCTCTGACAGTGGTGATGGGCCGCAGTGATGCTGACAGGCCACAGAGCAGTTCAAGTGCAAATGTTTACTTCTATCCAAAGCACCGGTATGGTGAGGTACATTGAGAGAGCATTTTTCCCAGGGGATATATAATCTTATATAATCAAAATATTTCATGAGAAAGCATCACAAAGTCAGACCAAAGCTTTGATCTCGAGAGCAGAACATTTACTATACAAAACAGGATACAATGCTTTTAATGGCGAGAAATGATAGGCGCAACTTTGAACACATGAGCTAAATAATATTATTGCATATTTCTGCCAAGAATGAGCATGGCTAAAGGAAATTTAAATATCTTTGTTTATGTAAAATACAGAAGGATACTCATCTTTTTTTGTTGTTCCAGCTCTATTGTAAAGGACCTAATGATTTGTCCTTGCACCTCGCAAACACGAGCACTTCTTGGTGAAGTGTGCCATCTTGTGGCCAATGTAATACAAGTTGTTGTGCAGGGTTTCAGGCAGCTTGAAACTTAAAATTTATTTAAAAAATAAATGATACGTTAAAATATATGTAATAAAATTTTGTTTATCCAGAATATTAGAGGATCTGGATATTTTTGCTAACACCTAAGTACCTTTGAATTACCACAGGTATAAATATTTACATCCACATGGTACCTTTAGAGGCACCACAGGTTAACAGTGCTTGCTAGCTCTGGAGACACAGTGGCTGATTGAAACCACAGCTCAAGCACTTTCTAGCTGTATAACCTTGGGTAAATGAGCTTATCTCGGGATGCCTCAGTTTCCTTATATGCAAAGTGGAGCTCATTATAGTAACTTGGGTTGAGATAGTAATTAAATATAGCATGTAATAGGTTTAGTACACTGCCAGGCAAAACTGAACTCTGTCTCTGTATATGTTACTGTTGTTACTATTATTTGTGCCTTAAATTTCTGGGATATTTCTGATTACAATGATGTATTTTATTGTCAATTAATGTATAGTGTTTTTCACTGAGAGATTCTAAAGAAAACATGTGAAGAGAGTAATAATGCTTAACAGCAATATGGTGCTTGTAATGTACTTGACACTCTTCTACATACTTCCCACATGTTAATTTACTGTCAGTTTTACAGAAGAAAGAATGGAAGTGCAGAGAATTTAAATAACTTTTCTAAGGTCACAAAGCTACTATGGATTGGAGATTTAAGCATGGATAGTCTTGTACTGTAGCTTGTGTTATCAACCACTGTACCCACTGCCTCTTGCTATAACTTGTATTTGGGTGAATTAGTAAATATTAGATGGCTACTTTAGGGACAAAAAGAGGTAATAAGATATTATCATTCACATATTGTTGAAAGTTAGTAAATGTCACCAGAAGTACTGGGTCCTTTAAATTTTCTTAGGTATTCCACTGCAACTTGAGATCTCCACTCCATATTATCATTTGTTCTTTCCCTAATTGTTTTGCTATACTCCATTTTCAAAATGAGTTCAGTAGAAGTCCCTACTACTTAAGTTCTCCATTTGAACAATATAATAGTGTATTATGTATCTCTTTCCTTCTCTTTCACCTTCTCCTCTCAGACCTTAGAAAAGTAAATATAAAGTAATAGTTCAATTTTCACCTCTATTTTGAAAACATCAGTGAAAACACTTATTAAAACTTTTCACATGGGGTAGTCAATTAATGTTCAGTGAGTAATGTATAAATGAAAATTATATTAATATATTAATATAATTTTCATTTAAACATTATATTTATATTTAATGTTTAAATGACAATTATATTAATATATCTTTAATTAAATGATAAAGCCATAAAATCTACAATCTATAAAACAATATATATTTAAATAACACAAAGATTCTAAAAGCATATGCGTTATTTTTTTATCTCCTTCTCACAGTGGTCTTGAATGGTAAGCAGAGCAATTATTATTACTGCATGCCATTTCCAAGGAAGGGGAATGAAGGCTGTTTGCTCTGACCGGGGTGGGCCCGTGGTTGACCTAAGAAAAGCCAGGAGTGGAAAATCGGAGCTCATTAGCATATAGTCAGTGGTGTAGTACATTCGGATATGGTTATGCTGATCATTATTTCTATTGAAAAATGAATTTTCCATCAGTATTTGTTTCATTAGTAATGTGTTGCTAAACAGCTATTTCCCAACTTTTGTTTTTGCTGTTAGAGAAATGTTTTTTTTTCCTGTTCTATTTTATCATAATTTTTTTTCTAGGGAAAAAATCTGCAAAAGCCATTCTTCCCTTTTAATCAGGAAAACACGTTAAGTTCTTTTGAGAGGAATAAAAAGTGGTGTTTAAATGGCCCTTCAAAGTCTGCCTTGAGAGGAAATTGGAAAGTGAGTGGTTAAGGGCGAGTGAATTTTACATTTTCAAACCCCAGGCACATTTATCCTTTTACTTACTATATGTTTGGTCTACAGTGATACTGGAAGTGTAGAAGGCAGAAAATGGCTTGTGTGACTGATGTATCAATTACCACAAGGGAATGAACTTTAATGTTACCAGAAGGTCCAAACAGTGGAATGACTGTGTGTGAACAAAGGACAGTTTATACATTTGGTCTAAAGAGAGAAAACAACCGGAGAGCATTACTAGGATACCCAATACACTCAGTGACTCCAGGATGTCATAAAATGGGAAACTACAGTTGGGTATTTCTTGAGATTAGTAAGATTTCCTTCATGCCATTCCTGAATGAGAGATGGAATCAGACCAAGCCATGGTTTTGAATAGGTATACATCTGCACACTTGCTTCTCAACAGGGACTCTTTTGTAGCCTTATTTTTTTCCTATCACCTCCCTTTTGACCTCAATGTCTTTACTTCATACTTAACATCTTTTCTGTTGACTGGCTAGGACCCCATAATGGTCTGATTCAGTAAATGATTGGGAAATGACGGCCAATTTTGGAGGGCTTTACGGTACTGGATACAATTCCTAAAACTTTAACCATTTGAACATTTTGTAAAAATGATTACTTAATACATAGACAAAAAACAAAAGCAACAAATAATCTCTGCCTACCTCTTCATGCAGCGGACAGCAATTAAAAGGTAAATATTGCTCTTTTGTTTTCTTCAGGTAAGGAAATAAATGAAACCCATCCACGATTTATACATGTTCATTGTCATTAGGCACGAAACTGTTAAGGAGAGAGAAACCTGAGTCAGGAGGGGTCCCTCCCTGGCCTGTGTCCTTGTCTCACTCACAAGACACAAATTCAAGTGAGAGACAAACACCTATAGTGGAAATGAGATAGCAAGTGTATTTATGAAATAAAATAAATAAAGCTACTTGATCAAAAAGCTACATGCGGGCACTTGGATTACGAGCACTCAGATCAGTCCAGGCTATTAGGGTTCGGGGGTCCTATACCTTAGCTGGCTTCCAGAGGTACCTTCCCTTGCCCCCTGTCTAGACCTGGGGATTAATACAAAGGCTTTCTTTTTAGTTAGTAAAGCTTTCTGTCTAGTTAGCGAGGTTGTTACAAAGGCTCGCTTTCCCAGCATAGAATCTGAAGGACCCCCGCCCCTCCCTTTGCTGTTCCTGCTCGTGATGTTTAGCACACCTGGCAATCTCAGTGAGATTGTCGCAGAAGCTTACAAAAGCCTCTGTTCTCAGCCCAGTCTCAAGGACTCCCCTTCCCCTGAGCTATTGTGCTTACAGTGCTTGGGACACCTGGCAATCTTATCAAACTGGGCACAGAACTGCCGGATTAAGTGGTGAGACAGGTCTCCCTTTTGCTTCTAACCTCCTGTATTAAGTTCTTTGTTAGATTGCCATGCCGAGGACACTGCCTTTACTTCCCCTTTGGCTGCTCATTCCTAGCTGCCACTTAACAAAACCATGCTGGAGAATGGTACAATACTCTCTACTTTATATTTCTTCAGTTTAAAAGAGAATATTTTATCACGTAATAATGTATGTTACTAAATGGTTAGGCTTCTGTATACATGTCATTTTAAAGCTATATTTCCAGATAATTTTACTCTAATTTAATAAAATTCAATTGTTATTTTCTGACTATAGTAAGATTTTTTTTTAAAGAAAGAAAAGATTGGGATCATTTATGAAGATTTCTATCAATTGACTTCCAAATTGCCAGTTTCTACAGCTATCCGATAACCGGGCAAACAAACCAGCTGCAAAAGAGTTCAGTTAGCATTCAGCACATGTTTGACTATTAAAAATTAAACTACTTAAGTAAAATAAGAAAAGCCTTTCCTAATGTAAAATATTCTGCAAATGGGGAGAAATAAGTGAAGAGCTCCCATGTCCAGATACTTCATCAATTAAAACTGATATTAGTATTTTCCATTCTTTGTTTTTTGTGTTAGGATACTGGAATCCAGTTGAGCTATGTATTGCTCACTGGTCATTAAGCCAAGGACGCATATTTGGAGCTGCTGTGCTCCCAGTGCCAAATGCTTATGCACTGGAGGAAATCACATAGAATTACACACTATTAATCAGCCCACAAAAATGTAGTGGACTAAACTGGAATAAAAATGGCATGCCAAGAGGAATATGAGACAAAATGTTAAAATGTTTACTATGCAACTAAACATTTAAAATTTTTTTACTGAGTAAAAATTATCTTTATTTATAAAGCTGTACCATCACTGCTAATACAAAATGAAAGTATTTTTAAAAGTTTACAATTTCCATCCTGGCATAGGGAGATGGAAAAAAAACTAAACATAGTAAATGTGCATTTTATGAAAAAATTGTTTACAACATATTAAAATATTTTAACTTAATTTGAGTTTGTTATTGCAAGTAGTTAATTGGGGGAATTCTCTTTCTTTCTCTTTTTTTGACTTTAAAGTATTCCAACTATACAGACATTTTTCTATTTTTACTGATTAAAGGTCATTATTATGCAGACCCATATTTTGCAATAAACTCACTATAGCTTTGGCTGGTGGAGGAAGAGACAGAGGCAGAATGAGAGGAGAAAGAGAGAGAGAAGGGAGTGGAAAGAGGAGAGGGAGAAGATACAGAGAGAGAGAGAGAGAGAAAGAACCTTCACATAATTCTTAAGAAAGCTTTAATTTCAGAAAATGAGCAGTGTGCTGACAAAGCAGTATAATGGAATACGTTATGATAATATCACAAACTTTCAAAAGCCAGGGTAGACTAGATATCTTAACACAAAATCTGGTTTGCTGTTGCAAGGATAATCACTATGTTAATAAAAAATAAAAAGTGTTACAGTCTTCTCATAGAGTATACCAAGGTATCAATAAACAAAATCATGCTATAATTTAAACCCTATCACTTCCCAAAAAAGATTTGTAATAATCAGTGTTAGGAGAAGTGTATGATTACTAGAGTCTCCAATGTCTCTCCATTTTCCCCAAAAACTAGTACAAGCTTTAAATGTTTTATTTAATTATGGGGTGGCAACCATTATGTGTTCAGAAAATAAACTCTTAGAAGAATACGTGCATTTTCATTATGACCTGTATCAAGTATGAATTCACTAGAGTATCGGGGTTTTTTTAAAGGTAAAAGCTCATGCCCGCTAGAATACACTTGGCAGACTGGCCCTCACTCTGCGTGCAGCTATGGGGACGGTGAGCATGTCCTTTCCCAGTGGTGGGTCCTACCAGGCGCTCCTTCTGTAGTAGTTTACCTTCACATACTATAATTTTCAAAAGCCATTTTTTGGACCATTGAATGTGAAATATAGTTTTTCTAAGTTCTCCTTCAAGTATAACTAGGTATTTGTTTCATATTATTTTATCCATAAAGATACAATCGGTAAAGTAAAATTATTTGAAATTATCTTATTCCATTTTTCTCATTTCATTTATCACCGTATCTCCATGTTATATATAGTAGATAAAATAACTAAATCCTAGTCAAAATTAGCAAAAGGAGAACAAGGTGTGATGATTTTCTAAAACATAGCAGGACATCCCATAAAAAAGGGATAAATGTTATTAGCTTCCATGGAGTCCTAGAGTTCTGAAGCAGAAAGTGGCTTTGGATTCATCTACTCTAGCTGTTTTTAACCAGGAGGTAGCATCAGAAGTCCACTCAAGGCTTCTCTAAGAGTTGGGCCTGAGTCCTGAAGCCAAGGACTGAGTCCCTGAGTCCAAGGCCCCTTGAATACTCTGTGGCAAGCACACTTGGGAAAACTGATTATGTTACCTCTGCCTCAGGAAGAGAATATAAACTAGCTGAAAGAGAAAAATCCCAACGACTCTGCAAGGGGCCTTAAAACTGATGTAGAGTAAATTGACAGCCCACGTGTAGAGTAGAATAGAACATCCTGCCAAGATGAGACAACAGTATGCTTACATTTCAGATCTCAAAACTGGGCTCAGAGAACCAGAGAAATAGCTGAGGTAAATTACGTTGCATGATATGCCAACATAAAACTGAGACAGATAAACACCGAGACATGAACAACATCTTTTGGCAGTGACAAAGGGTCTAGAACTTTTTTGAATTTTCAACTCGATTCATTCGATGATTATGCATTTAGTACTTGTTCCATGCCATGCACTGACACAAAATGAAACTTCTGGACCTCTTAAAGTTTAAACTCTAACAAATGGAACTATATTTATATTGAAAAGACCAGATTAAATATTCCGAATCAGAAAGATAAGTGTTCAATGCCAGAAATATCGAGTTGCAGAAAATAAAGATAAAATTATAATATTGTTGTTCATGATATGTGTGTAGTATTTGGCACAGCTCTCTTCATGTTGTAACTACTCAAATATGTTAATTCTGTTTTATAGCATTTCCACCCCTTAACATAAAACCAAATCTGGAATTTATTTACCAACTTTATTATTCTTACATTATATAACACATTGTCTTTTGCTTTTTGTTTTATTATTCTGCCAGCCTGCTTTCCTACATTTAATTTTCTATTATTTTACTAATATTTAACTTATTTTATTATGTTTGATTAATGATAAATTATTTAGGGCTAAATAATAAATCATTTAAAGTTTCTTCTGATAAAAGCTTTACATGTATTCACATTTTTTGATATCTAAAATTTTCAAAAATCTAGTTTTTATTCTTGTTTTACCCAGTTGTTAGGGAGTTTATTCATTTGAAAATGATTAATCTTTTTTCTTAATTTTAAAAGTTAATCTTTATTATTAATTATTTCTTTATTTCTCCTTTAAAATTTGCTGACATTCCCCTTCTTTGCTGATTCACATTTAATATGTGTAACCATTCTACAGACATATAAAAATATGTTCCTGCCTTTCAAGATGTTGCTATAATTCAACCCTATCTATTTTGTTATTTAATCTTCCTTTTCGCCTGACCTGTATATCACTTTACATTAGTGAAGTTGATGAAAAATTCAGTTGTGTTTTAGATGATCCTCTAGCTAGCTTATTAAAACAAAGAAAGAAAACAAATATAATAGTAAAAAGGAGAAAGGAAAAAGGACTTACAACTATATATATAAAGATTTGTGTACATATTTATATGCATATTTATTAACTTCATTGATATAAAATATACATACAGTACAATTCACTTATTTAAAGGCAAAGATGAATTATGGTAATTATAAGCAATCATATGAAATGCAATTTTAAATGTTATCAGTGGTGTTCAACATTATGAAAACAATAGTACATTTTATCTTGTATTTAAATGCACAATCTGCAATATTCAGTTGATTTCACATGACACAAGTTCTGTTCATTATGTCAGAAGAATAATTTTTAAGGGAGATAATATTGTATGCAAATATTTGGGGAACTAAATGAGAATATTTCTTTTCAACAAATATTATGAGGAATTCAACTTATTCTGCTTAATATCCAGTAAAATATCTAGAGAAAATGAGTATTTCAGACACATTTTAGTTTCATATAGAAATATGTTCATTAAAATAGCAGAATTTAATGCAGAAGTGAGCTTCCTTGGGAAATGGTACACTGTATTTCACAGGAACCATTCAGACGGCAGCTGTTAGAATCACCATCAAGAAGGCGACGTGACTAGGGAGCAGATTGTGTTAGATGCCTTCTAAGACTCCCTCCGACTCTTCCATCCTCTTATTCTGTGAAAAAAGAAGCAAGTAATAAAAAAA
>PVKM010017170.1:0-26240 GCA_004027735.1 Carollia perspicillata
TCACGCAGCAACATTTTTACTGATATGTCCCCCAGAGCAAGGGATATAAAGGAAAGAATAAACAAATGGGATCTCATCAAAATAAAAAGCTTCTGCACAGCTAAAGAAAACAGCATTAAAATAAAAAGAGAACCAACTATATGGGAAAACATATTTGCCAATGATACCTCAGACAAGGGTTTAATCTCCAAAATATACTAAGAACTTACATGACTCCACTCCAAGAAGATAAGCAACCCAATTAAAAATTGGGCAAAGGACTTGACAGGCATTTCTCCAAGGAAGACATACAAAGGATTCAGAGACACATGAAAAGATGCTCAATATCGCTAGCCATCAGAGAAATGAAAATTAAAACCACAATGAGATACCACTTTACACCGGTAAGAATGGCCATCATAAACAAAGTAACAAAGAACAAGTGTCGGAGAGGTTGTGGAGAAAAGGGAACCCTAGTTCACTGTTGGTGGGATTGCAGACTGGTACAACCACTATGGAAAACAGTATGGAATTTTCTCAGAAAACTAAAAACGTAACTGTCTTTTGATCCAGCAATTCCACTGCTAGGATTATACCCTAAGAACCCTGAAACATCAATGTAAAAGAAGCTATGCACCCCAATGTTCATAGCAGCACAATTTACAATACCCAAGTGCTGGAAGTAACCTAGGTGCCCATCAGTAAATGAATGGATCAAAAAACTATGGTACATTTACACAATGGAATTCTCTGGAGTAGAAAGAAAGAAGGAACTCCTACCCTTTGCAACAGCATGGATGTAACGGGAAAGCTTTATGTTGCGTGAAATGAGCCAGGTGGTAAAAGACAAATACCATATGATCTCACCTTTAATAGGAACCTAAGCAATAAAACAGAGAAGCAAGCAAAATATAACCAAAGACATTGAAATGGAAAGCAGGCTAACAGTAACCAGAGGGGAGAGGGGAGGGAATTTAAAGGGAAAAGGGGAAGGGATAACAGGAACAAGTATAAGGACACATGGACAAAAACTAAGGGGGTTGGAAATGGGAGGGAGGTGGGGAGCACTGGCGGGGGGTGGACTGGGATGGCAGTAAAAGACAGAAAACTGTTCTGAACAACAATTAAAATAAAATATTTAAAAAAAGGTTAAACTGAATAATTAAGGTAAAATAAATTTAACATAAATTTAACTTTGAAAGTGTACAACCCAGAGGCATTTAGTAATTCACAAGGTTGTATAACCACCACCTGTAGTTCAAAACTGTTTCATCACTCTAAAATAAAGCCCTAGAAGTTACTATGTTTTCAGTAGACTTTTTGAAGTTATTGCTTAAGAAACAATTCAGTAAAAGACTAAATGTTTACCAGGTATATTTTTTTAGAGAGAAAATGAGTCTAGTTTTATTTAATCAAAATCTATCAACCAATAAACTGTAATCTCTAGGAAAGTAGGGAGTACGTCTTTCTGGGTATTTTATTTCTAGCACCTAGCTAAGATGGAACATATGTACTAAATTTATTAAAGGAATAAATAATTCTTAAAGGAAAAATACATAACTTTGGAATTGACCCTTTTGTACAAAAATTAAGTATTTTGAAAACTCGTATTTTTGGAGGGCCATGAAAATACTGAAATTTGTAAATAACTGAGAAATTGTAATAGAAAAATTATAAAATTTTCTTCCCCAAATTATATGCTTGGTCATGTTTAATTAGGTGCATATCTCCCATGACTGATTGCTGAAGCCACTTAATGCTCTATTGTATTTCATGTTCTCACATGTGTCTTTGTGCCTGACACTCTTGCTCACAGACCAGGCCCTGAAGTCTTTCAAGGTTCTTTGCAGGTGCGCCACCTCTGTAGATAATTTTTCTCTCAATTCTGTGAAGAACTGATTTTGTTACCACACCTTGTACAGACTTCTAATAAAGCACAATTCCCCCCCCCCCCGGATAATTAAATAAATAAAATAGGCAGAGAGGAAGAAAAGACATAATTCTAAGAGGAAGGCACAATAGAGAGAAAATTCCTACTACCAAGAAGAAGATGAAAACTTTCAGTGGTTTATTTCTATGTTTAGTTCTGCATAACAGACATGCTGAAGTTTTTAAACTTTTCATTATAGGCATATGTAGCAGACATCAATCATATAATTTGAAAACCTTTAAAGTACTCATGATTACTTACATAAACTTGAGCTCTGTATTTGACAAGGCAGTTGGCACCAGCTTCAGGATTAAACTTAATTTCAAAGTCATAACCTTTGGAATTCTCAGCACCCTTAGGTATAAGTTTTAATTTTCTAGCCAACTTGTGATACTCTGTTAATTGTGTTTCAATCTACAAGAATAGAATGCAAGAAGAAATGTTTAAAAAAGTGAAACAGCCCCATTACAAATGGTTTCCAATCAGCATTTCTGTAATTTTACACAAAATTATTTTTAGCAGGTTAATAATTTAGTATTTTTTAGTTGTAAGAGTGGCAGTTTTAAGATATGAAGAATAAAAACTTTATTCATACTAAATTTGTAGGATAATCATAAGTTATTAACTAGTAAGCAATATATTATTGTTATTCCATTTATCTGACAAATAGTTTGGAAACGGAGTCACATATAAGTATTAACAAAAATTCATACCCTTTCCATTAAAATTAACTTCAGAACCAGTAAGTAGCACAAACATTAAGAAAAAATATGAAGCAAACCAAACTGAGGTACATACATCATAGTCAAACTACTGAAAACCAAAAATAGTATCTTGCCAATATTTTGTTAAGGATTTTCATTTCTGTGACATATATTTGTTCGTCACTACTACTTGAACATAAGCTCCATAGAAGTGACTGAATTCCCAGTCTTCAGAATAGTACTTGGTACACAGTAGACAGTTAATATTGCATTAAAGAAATAAATCTGCAGAGTCTAGGCAATTCGTTTGCATGCTGCTTCCTCCATTTAACACATACTTAGTTTCTCATTGCTGTTACCCATCTATAAAAATGAATACTTGAGTGAAAGAATGTAGTGGCAAAACTACCCATTAGAAGGAACTTGCTTAAATAATTTGCCACTTCTAAAAATTTATTAGCTGTACTTATTTATTGAATTTAAGATTTCTTCTTAATGAATCAGAAAATCTTCTCAACTTCTACGATATGTATATCATAGTTTTCTAGGGACTACTAAGATTTGTAGGTGTTAGGGGTAGTTTCTTCTGTTGTTTTCTAGCATTTAATTTATCTAATGAAAACAGCTTTCCCAAGTCCATATACTGTATCATGCCTAAACACGGGGAGAGCAAATATGTGGTACATGTGTCTCTACTTTCTCTTTCCCACTACCAACTTGGACAAAACTGATCCTGTGTTTTCTGTTGAGTCTAGATGCACTCTTGATGTGTATCTCAACAAAGAGCCCAGAAGGCTACCGCCAGTCAGAACTGGCATATAGAATAAAAATTAGCTCAGAAAAAAAAGATGAATGAAATATGTATATTGAATTTTTGCATGCTGCCACCATTCTTTACTGTCTCTCTTATCCACTACCCAAGGGCTTTGTTCGTAGTGTCCATGGATCTACTCTGGTTTCTCATCAGGCCATTGCTTACCTACTTCCCAGATAACTTTTTTCTTTCAACCTGGTCCTCCAAATTAAAAGTAGCATCCTTTGTAGGACAGATGATTTAGTTATTAAAGTGAAGAGTTTGCCTAGTCCAGAGATTCCTAACTTCTCTTTTCCCACACAGTACTCGAGATAAAATATGCCCATTAATAACTGTTGAAGTAACTCATTCCAGATTCACCAATCTAGTCTAACCAAACTTGATTTTATAAATAAGGAAACTAAAGCTATGAGAAATTAGATGACACACTGAAGTGACACAGGCATGAGGTGGCAAATCCAGGGCGAAAGAACAGGCTTACCAAATTCTATGTTCAAAAACTTTAGGGATCACCACCACAGACTATTTCTTTTAAATGCATGTATTTTTCTCCTTAATACATGAAGGCAGAGATTACCTAGAGAGTTTGGAGGATGAGGGAGTAGAGAACGTTAAGGCTAAAAAATAGATAATGCTAATTTCTCATACTGAACAATCTATTCCATATTAAGAATTACATATATAAGTATTAAAATATAGATTTTTAATAATGCAACTATTAAGAAACCTTCTGTACTACATCTATAATGTACTTTATAATGTGACCAGGATGAAAAAGCAGTATTGGCCCCTTAGACAAACATAACTGCATTTCAGTTACTTTCTCGTTTTAACAATGGTGATAAATATAACAAAAACTGTACTAAAGAAAGTACTGGAAGTAACAGAATAAAACACCATTACTTTTGAACCAAAAGACAGAAATTAATTTTTATTAGTGAAATTTAAATTTTAGAACTACACCCACCAGTAAACAAACATGAAAACTAAAAATACTGCCCTGACTGATATGGCTCAGTGAGTTGGGCGTTGTCCTGCAAACCAAAAGGTTGCCAGTTCGATTCCCAGTCAGGGCGCATGTCTGGGTTGTGGGCCAGATTCTTATTTGGGAGCATGTGAGAGGCAACTGATCTATGTTTCTCTAGCACATGGATGGTTCTCTCCCTCCCTTCTCCTCTCTCTAAAAATAAATCTTAAAAAAAAGAGCAGAAACCTGAAAACACTAGTATAAAAAACTTCAAATTAAAACTTATATCTGAAACTCTTAAAAGTAGAGGCTTTTAAAAGACATTCTTTTCCTTCCTTAAAAAAAGTTTTCTTAGGAATGCAAATAGTGTATATAGCAGAGATTGCTGTGAAACTGATAGGAAAAATGTCTCTAAACAATCTATTTATTACATTGTTTTAGAACACATTGGTGTCATGCCTGTTATAATGCTGAATCACGAAAAGTTCATGTATACTGAATGTTACAAGTAAAAAAATAAGGCAGAAGTATAGAACATTTATAAGACTGCCAACAATAATAAGGATAAATTTTGTCTAGAAATTCATATGGTAAGTCCACTTAAAATGATAAATGTACTAAAATGATAAATGTACTAAAATGATAAATGTACTATTTATAGGATTAAAATAAAGTCAAATAATTTGTTTTTGATGGAGATCACTTCTCCATCTAAACTTCTAAATCTTCTTATTGCATCTGACAATGCTAAGTCACTTCTATTCTTTTGACCTCTCTGGATAGTCCTTCGTTTCCTTTTAGGCCTCTCTTAAAGAACCTTGACCTACTCCAAGGTATGTCCTCAGAGTTCTACTTTCCTATGTAGTCTTCTTTGGTAAATTCATCTACTCCCGGTGGCTTCGATCACAACATTACTGTACACTGATTTTTATCAAATCTACATTACAAAGCCAGATGGTCCAGACCCATATAACAATAGCCTATCACATATTTTCACTTGGATGCCCAACAAACACAACAGATCCAGCACACTCTCTCCATTCCTGACTAGTGACTTCTCTTTTATTCCAGGGTGAGTGGTGCTGCTGCTTGCTCAATCATCCGAGCCATTGAGCCAGACGCTGACACTGCTGCATGTCTCATCAGGTCTTTTTACTCTACCTCCTAAAGTAGTCAGGATCTGCCCACTGTGAATCTCTACTAGCATTATCCATATTCATCTTGTAATTTCTCACAACATTTCTGCCACAGATTATTATTTGACTGTTTTTCTACCTTCCGATCCAGTTTTTACATTACCAAAACTGAGATTTTTCTGAAATGTGATCCTATCTGTTTAAAAATTGTAAGGGCTTCTTAGAGTTTTTCAGGACAAAGTCCAAACTTCTAAACATGAAAAGAATCTTCACTGTCTGTTCCATGCTCATCTCTTGAGTCTTATTTGTTCTGTGTCCCCATCTCTTGCTATTAAGCACCAGCCATATGAAATGCTTAGGATACCAGAGTGCATCATGCTATTTTCTGAGTGTTCCTATGTCCTCTTTACTGACTGCCCTCTACCCTTGTCATGCTAACTCTTCCTTACATTTCTTAATTAAGTTCAGGTATTATCTCTTTAAGGAAGACTTTCTAAAAACTAACATAGTCACTCTGGCTGGTATGGCTCAGTTGGGTGGAGCATCGTCCTGTACACTAAAATGTTGTGGGTTCGATTCCCGGTCAGGGCACATATCTAGGTTGTGGGTTTGATCCCCAGTTGGGGATCCTACGAGAGGCAGCCAATTGGTGTTTTTTTGTCCTTTCTCTCTCTCTCCCCTTCCTCTTCCTCTGAAAACAATGCAAAAAAAAATGTCCTCTGGTAAGGATTAAAAAAAATTAAAACAACCTCCCCACCATATCCATCTCTCTACACAATGCACACTAAATCTGGGTTAGCTATACTATATGCTTCCTCGGTACCTATGTAAATACCTACTAGAGGCCTAATCTCATGGTCGAAAAATATCTACTATAAATTTCTACTACATTAGAAGTTTCTTGACGGAAGAATCCATGTCTTTTTGTCTTTATTTCTTCCATGCCCAGAATGATGAGTTGTATACAACAGATGTTAAATAAATGTTTCAGTAGTGAATAGGTAAATCAAGAAGTGATTCATCATCTTCTAGATAAAAGGCATGGGACTCATAAAAATTATTCTCACAGCCTGAGAAACTTTCTTGCTTATATTTTGGTTCACTGAAAATAAAGTCTATGTTAAATATGACTAAGAGAAACTAGGATGTTACTGAATTGACATAAAGGGATAAGTGAGTGTGTTTCAGTAAAATGTCAAAGCTAAAAATTTTACCTCTTTGGCTAATTTATTCTACACTCTCGGTTCTTAACTAAGACAGACCTTTACACAGATCTGCTCTGGTGAGCTGCCACTCTGGACATATGACATACCGCCTCTTTGCCTCTGGCATATTTTAGCTCCTCATTCCACAACTGCTGTTGTTCATCCTCCAGGTCCTTCGTTAGCTTATTAATTGTCTGCTGCAATTCATTTCTTTCATGATTTATCCTCTCAATGTCTGCAACTGAGTACTTCTGGTTGTCAACAATATTCTGTAGTCGAACATTCTCCTGTTTCATTGTTTCACATTCTAGTTCTACATTGAGAAAAAAAACAAATTTGTTAAACTCTTACGATTCCTAGAAAGAAATCATGCTATTATTTAATGCACTTGATTACGGTGTCTAAATTTTCAAGTTATACAGATGTATAATTTTTTTGATAATTCTGTTTGATCCTACTTTGTTGATAACATTCTTAAAAGATGACAAAAGTTTTCCATGAATCTTATTTCCCTATTGCCATGCTATGGTTTTCAGAAAACGCTACATAAAAAAAAAATTACCCCACACATAATGATTACGATTAAGAAACACTATACTTAAAAGGGATAGTCTGTCAATGTTCAGTTTGAATGCTTTTAATACTCCTACACAATTTTCTGCAATAAGCTAGAAAACCCTCAAATTTTTCACATAAAAATATCTGTATTAAAATATATCAGTTTTTCTTATTTAATTACATTCCAGTGGTTTTTATCAGATATTAAGTAACCATGGCGATTAGGCTCTTACTTTGTCTATTTACCAAAATTTGTAATTAAGAATGACTATATTGTACCAAGAAAATATGGGACAAACAGCAAATTGTTATGCAAATAGGAAGAGAAGTTATAAAATTTAAAATATTTTGGGTTATATAGCATAGTGTTTTCTAACCTTTTGTGACTCATTGCTTATAAAGAATATGGCAGCATTTTTGAGCAGGCTGGGATAAATGGGTGAGGATGCTCATGACCCAAGGGGCCAAGAGAAATCATCCTGAGGGCTGACAGGATCCAGATTTTGGCTTTGTTACAATCTATTTGTAGCACTGTTGTTGGAAAGCTCTGCACCTGAACTTATAATAAATTAATGGTTGGCTTAAATAAAATTTTGTATAGGAGTCTGAATAAACTGAAACATATGATATCTGTACAGTTTAAATATGCCTCATTCACTTTTGGACATGAATGGCTTTAAATAATTAAGAAAGTTAAAATACTCAGAATGAAATAGTCTTAGATTAAGAGCTGTCAAATTATTGTCTCAAACTAAATCACTCTGGAATGGCAAATGATTGCTGAAGTACTTCTCTCTTATTTAGTCTACAATTATTGGAAAAGAATTCTTAACACAAAAAATAGGAAGTAGGAAAATTCTCTTGATTAAATAACAATAAATAAGATCAAGTATTAATATTATAAAGTATTGATTTAATTGCATGACAAACTCTGCTATAGTAAGAAATTAGTCTATGATTCCTTGTCATGATGGAGAACAAATACTAGGGACCAAGTGTAAACAAACTATTCAAAGAGTTGGTTTCGAGCAAATCTAATATTATATACAATCAGATATTTTTTTTGGGGAAATGATTTAGCCAATACTTTAGATAATGATCATTCTTGACACATGGCCAATATTCCACAGGGAAGGAGTTAAATAAAGATGACAGCTAAGCTGGGAGGTGAGGAAGTTAGGGGCTGGAGGGACTGAGCAAAAAAGGAAAAAAGACTCATGGACATGGACAACAGTGTGGAAATTACGGGGCAGGAGAAGAGGGACTAAATGGTACTAGAAAAAAACACAACACAACACAACACAACACAACAAAACAAAACAAAAGGAGTTAAATTGAATATCCTAAGGACAATCTACACAACTCCTATGTGGGACAGACAGAACCTGTAAAATCCAAAAAAGAATAAAATCAAAGCAGGCAAAGACCTGGGAAAATAGTACAGTGGGTCCATATAGTTATTTTTTTTGTAACTGCCGTCCAGTGGCCCTGTGATTTGTAGATACCTTCCTTTGCTCTCCTTCTGGCACTAGAGAGTTTATGAAAACAAGGTTAGAAACACACAGGCTATAAACAAGCTTTCTGTAGTTGGGCTCCTGCTTCTTAAGAATTGTAGTACTTGAATCTTTTTGTTGTGTGTTCTGTCAGCTTAAGCTGCTGGGTAGAAGGTAGTGATGGAGGATAAAAGAATTATAGTACACTGAGGTTAGCAGTAGTTTAAGAATCTAGCTACTAATTGGAAAATGGAATAGAACATGTATTTATTCGTAGGAAGAATTTGATCTTAGGTTAGGTCCCTCTTGGCTTCAAAAAGCCAGGTGCCTGAAGACATGTTAGAAGGTATAGTAGCGTGAAGAATGGCCAGCCAAAGATATCAAGCCCTAATCCCTGGAGTGTGTAAACATTACCTTCTTTGGAAAAGGGGAGTTTTTGCAGATGTGATTAAGTTTAGTATTTTGAGAAAAGATAACCCTGGGTTACCTATATGGGCCCTAAATGTTATCAAAAATGTTCTTAAGGATAGAGGCAAAGAGAAACTAACACACACATGAGAGGCAGACACACAGAGAAGGCAATGTGAGAATGGAGGCAGAGATTGCAGTGACACGGCCACAAGCACTGGAATGCTATTAGACAACGGAAGCTGGAAGAGGCAAGGGATGGATTCCCCTCCATGGTCCTTGGAGCAAGTTGGTCCTGCTGGATTTTGAACTTCTAGCCTTTAGAACTGTGAATGAATAAATTTCTGTTGTTTTTAGCTACCAAGTTCATGGGAATTTGTTATAGCAGCCTCAAACAACTAATATGGAGAACACTGAGAACTTGGTAGTCTATTAGATATTTACCATTAAAGGAAAAAAGATATGGATGATGAAGGTGTCTTTCTATATGTGATAAATCCCACACACGTCCCTTTCCCAATCTCAATGACCTCTTTCAGCATTACTTGTGCTTACCTATTCTAGAAATATCTTCCTCAAGACCATTCAATTTCTGGTCCAGAATGGCTGAATGAGACTCCAAATTGCTCATGTATGCCTGATATTTTTGAACATCTGCTTGTAAGGACGCTTTCAGTTTTCTCAGTGTCTCTAAACGATTCTTTGAAAGAAAATAATATTAAATTAGTTATTCTCATCAATAACAATTCCATACTTTACTTGAAAGTAAAACAGTATTACTTAAATTCATCTTAGAGAAAGGTAAATAAGAGTTTCTCTTTCATTTTTAGAGGGAGTCAGGGGACTTTGCTGTTATTACGTAATTAAGAAGATGTACTTTTTATGAAGTCAATTTGGGATACAAAATGTCAAGAGCCAGAGTAAAAAAGCACAAACATTTAAAATCTGATATTTTACAGAACAGTCCATGTGCTTCAATAATACACAAAATAAAATTAGATATTTGAATACTATCATTTAGCATTTAGAAAGTCCCTAGAATACATTATACATAATATAAACCCTTTTATTACCCTTTTTTTCCACTGCAAAACTCAGGGCTCTTGTAAATAATACTCCCTAGAGGTGTATAACATAGGGACCTGTTTCAAAATCCTTTCGGTCTTATGTAAATAGGTAAGACTCTTTCATCATATTGTGAACATTATTAGTTCAATACTGATAGACCACAAGGGAAAACAAAGCTCCAAAGACACCAAACATGTTTTCATTGGGAGTTCTGTCCTACAAAAAAATCCTACTTTTAACAAATTTATTTTGTTAATCTATTTTTTAAAAAATTTAATAGCTGGGACTCAGTAAGGAGACCCAATGGTCCAAAAGAGCTATATATAAGTAAATATATAAGCTTATTGAAGATAAGCATGTTTACTAACCGGTTCTTTTTCTCTTTCTTGTTCCAATCTTGCAATTTGTTCATTCAGTGCTTTGTTTTTTGCTGCTAATGATTCCAGCTTGAAAGCATCTACATTAAATAAATCCTCTGGAGAGAAAACCCACAACTCTGTAAGATCTCAAATTTGCCTGGAACATTGTTCCCCAGGTTTTTCCCATCGCTCTCTCACTTCCTTTTGGTCTCTGGCAAAACACTGTCAGTGAAGGACATCCAGCCTCTCTAAAATAGGAAATGGATCTCCTTTTTCCACTACACTCTCTACTTCCTTGTCTTGCTTTATTTTTCTGCATAGCACTTAGCACCATTGACTTATAGTTGTTCATTTGATTATTGTCTCTATAAGAAATAAGCTCATAGGGCAGGAATTTTTATCACTTATTCATTACTGTATCCATAGTGCCTAAATGGTGGCTGGCATAGAATAGGTATAGAATAAATAAATACAATTTATGATTAACTAATTTTAAAAAGAAATACCAAAGGACTCAACAGGTGCTTTTTGTATTAGATCACTATGAATTTTCCTTTTTTAAAACACCATTTACCTTGCTCCCTTTCTCATGTGGACAAGCTGAAATTACCCTGGTCACTCTTTAGGAAGGTACATCCCATGTGAACGTAAAGGGGGAAGGTACATCCCAAAGGGAACATAAAGGGAACTTTCATCTTTTCTGCTAACAGTGACAAGGCAATATTCTCCTGTTTTGATTGATTTTATTGTCTTTGGAGAAAGAGCTATACACAAATCGATCCATTTTACTTACTACACAGGCATTTTATATACAAGGCTGTTTCAATAAAAGAGACAAAAATGTAAAACTATACCTCTGGAACATTTTAGACTTAGCCAGTAAGTACTGAATGTCACTAGATTATAGCTGAGTGGAAACATTTTTCTTTGGAAATATAACGGTTAACTTTCTGACACAAATTTTAAAGGTGACCATAGGTCTTTTGACTAATTGGTGTTTTAATTCTCAAATAGTAAAGCAAGGGTACCACGGAAATATTATCCTCCAAGAGGAATAACACTTGCTGATTATCTTCTGTGCTCCTGGTAATATGTTTCAACTTTATATATGGCCATCTAATCTCTCAAAACTTTGGTAACTACTTGTTAAGGTCATATAGCCAGTAAGGCCCAATGCCTCAGGTCTGACTCCCAACACCAGTATTATTTTTGCTTCTCTTCACACAAACAAACAAACAAACAAACAAACAAATAAATAAATAAAAGAAAACAGTAAGCATCGAAATGAATTTAAAGTGAGTAGCTTATATAAACACTGGGTATGGTAAGCCAAGCTATGACTCCACGGCCTGAGTTAAATAAATGACCAAAAGTAAACACCAGGAATGAGAACACTTACTCAGCTTTGACTGCAACTCTGCGTTCATCTCCTCAAAGCTGTCGGCACCAGTCATGAAACTCTCATAGCATTTTACGGTGTAGTCCAAAAACAACTGATTGGGTTAAGCAGATTTAAAAACAAAGCCATGATTCTCTATTTAATTTGTTTCACCTTTCTAAGTGGAACTTTAAATTTGAATTAAAAAAAAAGTCCAGAATACTAAGTAGCTATATGAGCTCCTATAAATGAGACACAAACATGGGGTATATCATTAATTATGCTGCACAAACTTAGCCTGCTACTTCTAATACTGAGGATGAAAAAAATAAAACTTAAATTTGGATTAGGGTGATATTTAGTAAACAGTAAAAAAAACTCCATACCTTTAGGATGTGAGATGGTCACACGAGGAAGCTTATTAATTCATAACAAAATTTACAATTCAACAAAAAATGCACAAAACTTGTTTATATTTAGGGATAATCTACTTTATTAAAAAATGAAATGAATCATATAAGTCCAATTAAACTCACAAGACCTAGTTGTGTAAACCAGAAATTACCGTATTTTTGCTGTGTATAACACACTCCCACATTATAGATGGGATTATTACACCCGTGGCACGCAATCAGTACACCCATGTATAAGACAAATTTCTTATTTTTCCCTCAAAAATATGGGCAAAAAGTGGGTAGTACACGTGGCAAAATACTGTAATTAATAAAGGCTACAATTTCATTGTAACTGTGGACTAAAAAATGGCATGATTAGTAGAGCTCTAAGCAGTAGAATACTATTATTGTTAATATTTATCTAGGAGAAAGTAACACTATATTTTGCAGTTATAAGTTGTTTTGGTCATGGAGAATGCATACTTTGTTAGGAGGTAAAGGATGGCTGATTAGAATTTTTCCACAGCCTAGACAAAGAAAGTATCCCTCAAGACAAACCAATTCCCTTTGCACTGAGTCGGTGCCTTACTAAGCAACCTTCTTATTACTTGGTTGATATGAAAGGAGTATTCTGGATAGGCAGTATACTATATTCCTGTAACTACACAAGTGTATCACTGATGGTAAATTAACCCATTTTCATTTTACACCAGATAAGTCTCTTGTGAATTCAATGAGAATGAATCAGTTTTCTTAAGCTCAGTCAAATTTGATTTTTCAGATTAAGAAAACAACAAAGAGTTTCTGGACACCACAAAGCAGAAGCTCAGAATCTGTTCACCTTAAATACTTTGATAACTTTCTAAAAATAGCATGTCATAGTTAACAAAGTGTTCCCTACATATTGACATCCAAAATAATAGCTAGAACAGCAAGAATAACTTTTATTGGTTTAACCTTCAAAATAAATGCCAATATTTAATATTTGTTAAGTGTTGTGTTTACATTTGGGTGAGATCTGAGGTATAAATAAATCTTGTCCAGTATACACACTGCAGCTTGAGAAGAGAACGGGTAGTAGCTGAAGTAGAAAAGGGGCACGGTTTTTGTTAACAACAACAAAAGAGTAATGATATCATGTCAGTCAGTTGATGCACCTTTGAATTATTTCCCAGGTAATAATAAAAAAGGTGAGTCTGAAGTTATTTCCGCTTTCTTTTTATGAGAAATGCTCCAAAGAGTAAAGATAAGAATTAAAGCATATAATGGGATAATGGGTTTTCTTCTTAGGTCCCTGCGTGGTGAGAGGTGTTTCACATATGCCACAGGATATTAATGTTTAATCTCAACATTATAAATTTATTTGTTAGAGCTGTTTGCTCCATTTGGAAACATGAGTTTGTGTGTTTTAGGAAAGAGGGTTGGGCTAGTTATAAATTTTGGGCTCCAATAAAGTGTGGTTTGGAAACCAATTCCAATGATCTGTTTACTTCTGGAAGTGGTAACTCTAAGTGGCAATATGCCTAACTAAAAAGGCCAAAATAAAAGAAACAAACAAAACCCCAACATTTTAATACCCAATCTATTATGTATGCTTTGTACTGACAAAAAATTATATTAAAATAATGCTGCTTTACTGATATCTTCATTCTAAGAAACAGAGAGAAAAAGAAATTTATATGTATACATTAATAAGAACATGTCATGATTTAATTCCAATTACCTTGTATTTTCTGTTTACGTAGTTAACATTTGCATGTTACTTTGCCTAATTACAGGAAGTTACAATGTCACTCTAATATTAAATTCATTGACTAATATTTAAAAAGTCAATCTTAGAAGTTTTTTAGGAAGCAAAAAGACAATCTCTACAAAAGAACATATTAATTTCAATAGTGACATATTTAGTTAATAAAATCAAGATAATGCTAATGTTTATGGTAATGAGAGGTACCTTATTATACATAATTCCATCTTCAGTTTCTTCTCCCCAAGGCTGGCCATCATCAAATAAAGGTGAACTTTCTTTCATTGCAGTATGTAACTAATTGGTACACAAGCACATTGAGTTTATGAGAAAAACATATAGCTCTCACATTTTGTTGATTGTTTTTAGTGTCATTTTAAGATGCATTTACATTACTGCCTGCTTGAAAGTCTCTTCAGAGATTATTATATTGAGCCTTAAAATATAATCCTTTAGATATTTTAGTAACTAAATCCCTTAGGATTAAAAAGGATGGACTTCATATTTAGTTCTATTCTACAGAGAAAAATATGCTGATCTTTCCTCTATCAACCCATTGAAAGCATATACACACATTTTAATACAATTCTGAGAATCCAAAACATAAAAAGGTGAACCAACAGTAATTATTTCTCTTTTATATGAACTCAGTTTTGGTGCCCAAATGTTATCTACTGACTCCTTCAGTATATATGCATATGAAATTTAGATTGAATTTTACAATATAAAATTCTTCAAAAATACAATTGTTTGAACTTCAAAGTGATTGTAGATCATAAATTATAACAAAACATTCAGATGTTTATAATTTCTAAGCTAAAGAAAAAACGGCTAAAGATTTTTAATGCATAGAAATTCCCCTTGGAATACTGTTTTTATAACTTGTTTTATAACTGTAACTTGTCATAATAAAATAATTAGAAAATTTAAATGAAACTGCTATAAAATGTGAAGTTATAAATGTATACCTAATATAAGGATCATTAAGCTTCTAAGAAAAGGACTATGCATTAGGAAAGTAAGAGAAGGTGTTTCTGCTGAAAATATTTCATTAAATTTTCTTATCATAGGGATCAAAACAAGATCCCTGAGTGGGGAGTCTCTCATTGATTCTTAAACTGCTATAGTTCAGTTTTACCACCTTGAGCAAACCAAGACAGGAAGGAGATTTCAGCTTAAATAATAGACTTGGAGGCACCTCAAGAGCTCACTTGCTGACAAAAGCCACAATAGGTATTCTATGACTTCCTGAATTGACTATGAACATGCTAACTCCCAACCATGTAACAATGACATTAGTTGCTCAGGCAAGCACAAAAAAATAAAGAAAAGAAAAGAAAAGAAAAGAAAAGAAAAGTGTTAGAGCAACAATAGGGGTATCTGGCGGTGGGAGCAGAGAGGTGATTACCCAATGTCCATGGGTATCAACTGAGGAGAAACAAATTGAATACATAAATGCTATATAAAGTTCAATAAAACCTGAGTTGTATTAATGAACTATGAGATTGGATTTCTACTCCTATTAACAATTGGGTGTATTGAATGTAGCAGAATGTTTACTGGATCAGAAATCCATCCACCCAGTGCCTGACTACATTTAGTTAAGAGCTAGCTGATGGGCAAGAGAATGCCGAGGGGGCAATATTGGTTTTAAGGATTTTAACACCTGTAAGGCAAAAAACTCAGAAGCTATAAAAATAAACTGTATTAGACTGATCAAAATTTATGCTTCCAAAAAGTCAAAGTACAGCACATAAATCAAGAGGAACAAGGAGGAAAAAATATTTGCACCATATACATAACAGCTAATTCCTCCAATTTGACTATTTTTGATATACAAAATGGTGTCTACAATTCAGTAAGAAAACAAGGCAAAAGACATGAATAGGCAGTAATAATGTGAGAAATATTCAAGTTTAAAAACAAAAAATACAAATATGAAAATTATCAATTATTAAGGTCAGTAAGTTTAATACATAAATTCAATACATAAAGGTTCAAACTAATAGCAGAAGCAAATAATAAAATAACAAATGGGCCAAAAATATGCACAAGTAGGTTATGTCAAACCATATAAAAACAAAATTGCTTTAATATACATATTAAAAATAGCTATTTTCACCTTCCAAATGGGTTAAGATTTAAAACAATAGTGCCTATGATATGGGAAAAGTGGTATGCTCATACATTGTTGAGGAGCTTTTACGTAGTGCAAGTTTTCTGTAATTTATCAACATGCATCAAAAGCTTAAAAATATACATAATTTTCTCAGCAAAAATGTACCTTTAAAACTGTTATCTCAACTAAATGTTCTAAGTTGTCTCTGAGTTCTGGGATACGGGCACATCACTTTTTGTGTATGCTTTTCTGCATTTTCCAAACTTTTTGCAATAAATATGAATTTTAATTTGGAAAAGGAAAAGAAATAAATATTATGGGGGAAATAATCTCCTACTGACTCACTTTTATGAACTGTAAAACCTCATGAAAACAAAAAATCTCCTTGTAAATGTGATACTTCCTACCCTTACCTCTGGAACCATATATTAATAGTTTGAAAAATTTAAAATCAAGTATACTTTGAAAAATGAAACTGATGCAGACTTTAGATAATTGGCAAAAGCACGATTAGGAGAGAAACAGAAATACCTTGAGGGGAAAAAATATTTTCTATGTATACATTTAAAAATGAAAAATCAAATACCTTGATGCAGTCTATTAGCCAAACCAAGGCTGCCACAATGTGAGGCCATGTATGTGGGGCCCCCACTGTATACATGGAGCTTTTGGATAATGCAAAAGGATACCTATGGAAAATTAGAAAAAGTAAGCTAACTTAATTTTAATTTTGTAAAAGTAATGTCTAAATCAAGCAAGAAGTTATACTTAGAAACTTCCATGTATACATCGACAGTCTCCACTTGTTTTTAGAAGATCTTTGTTTAGATTCTGTCCTTAGGCTCTTACCCTCAAAGGATTCTGTGTACTTTTCAGTTTCTCCTCTGAAGATTTCTGTGTACATAGATCCCCTAAGCTGGACTTCTCAGCTAAAAGATCGTCTGTTCTCTCAAATTAAATGTACCTTGAAAAGACCACATGTACACAACTCTTCATCCTCAAATCCATTCCTCCCCCTGTGTTTACATAGCTTCTTAACTTCATCTCAACCTATTTTCACCAGGCCTTCAATTCTGTCTTTTTTGTTTTTATGAACTCTGTGGTATCCAGCCCATATTATCTATTTCTTATCCTTCCATAGTTGAGGGCCTTCTAACCTATCATTTGTAGTTAGGTTAAAACCTCCAAAGAGTCATTCAAGTTACCCTACATGTTGCCCCGTAGGGACCATCTTAAAATATATTATTTCTCTTAACTCAGAATCTTTACAAATGTATTAAGTTTGATTCTTCTTTGTTCCAACACTCTGTCTAGGCTAATAAGAAACAACATACAAACCCAAGCCCTTTGAAGATTCTTGGAACCTCTTCTTCAAACTTTGTGTCAGGAAATTCATACGAAGGGCACAGGAAGCCATAAAGAAAAGTGAAGATCTTTAGGAAGTCTTTAACAGAAGGAGCTTGTAAAGATTTCATGGATACACTATATGCATAACCATTTTCTGTAAGAAACTGAAATAATTTTTATGAAACATCAAACATTTTATAACGGAAAAATTACTGGAAAATATTTAAGAAAACACTAACAATTTAGGCCATTTAAAATTATAAAATACCTCACAGAGTAGTCGAATACACTGCTGAATGAATGCTTTGTCATTAAGTGGTCTTGGGTCCTTGATTTTTTCAGAACAGGAAAATATACCAAATTGACTATTACGAGATCCAGGTCCACTAGTTCTGGAAACATTTAAAAAAACCAGTCAGAACTATTTCCTTCTGTGGTCAAATCTAAATTATTTCGAGGTGATTTTGTATTTTAACATAGGTATCAAACATTAAAGTCAACAATTCTTTAATTTTTATTTAAACAAACAGAATTCTCTTGAAACAGAAAAACAGAGCAAATAATAAATAGTAACTTATTGAAAAAAACACTTCTGGGGCTTTGCATTAGACCCACTCTCTAAGAATGTGCATTCTGAGTCCACTAGATCTTCTGCACCGTTTTGCAAGACTATTCAATAACCTAAGTCCCTTCGCCATCCTATTTACCCCTCTGTGATAGTTCCCTCACTCCCAACCCTTTTATTTGCCACTAGTTCTTCTGGAAAAACTGCCATTGAGATGTTAAATAGGTTGTGCATGCTTTTATTCATGAACACTTTAATGTCATGCAATTATGTGTCTGATTTTTAATCTACCATAAATATATGTTGCTATATTTTACTCATAAATGGCTACAGCATATATGCTCCATTCCAAGCCTGTCTCCCAAAACAATAACCAATTTGTTTAAATCTTTATGATGGTTTCTTTTTCCTACCTATGTGGTTCAATTTAGCTCGCCATTGTAGGTTATTAAATATCCTTGAAACAATTTTCTTTATTGGACAGATGCCACAAAACTGAGTTGCAGATGGCTGTCCATATCCATGGGTTCCATATCCACAGATTTAACCAACCATGGATAGACAATATTAACACACAAAAAAAGTTATGTTGTTGATGGCACGTACTATGTAGTTAGAGTTGATGGTTGTGTCTGTACTAACCATGTACAGACTTTTTTCTCACCATTCTTCCCCAAACAATATGTTATTTACACATCTGTTATATTTTATTAGGTATTATAAATAATCTAGAGATTTTTAAAGTATACAGGAGGATATGCTTGGGTCATATGCAAATACTATGATATTTTGTGTAAGGAACTTGAACACATGCAGATTTTGGTACATGCAGGGACTCTTGAAACAAATCTCTGGAGGATACCTAGGGATGACTGCAAATGAACTTTGCTGTAATAGAGGATACCTAGGGATGACTGCAAATGAACTTTGCTGTAATAGAGGATACCTAGGGATGACTGCAAATGAACTTTGCTGTAATAGAGGATACCTAGGGATGACTGCAAATCAACTCTGCTGTAATATCTGAACTATGTTCATCAAAACTTCATTTTCCCCTGCAAATTTGTTTGCTGTATTCAAGTTCTCTCTTGCCCAGGTTCTAAAGTTCTTTAGCTTAGGTCCTCACAAATTTTTTCCCTTCACAATTTGCTAATTTGAGAACCACTTTTCTTCATACCACTATTGCTTAATCTCTAATATACAGCTCTTACTCTACACAAAACTATACTAATAGATATCTTTTTTGAATTATAAGAGAATTTCCCAATCAAAATACTGCATCATTAACTTATAGTTTAAAAGCATAGGACCTAGTATGATGGTCTGACAAATTCTGTCTCTAATACTAGTTGTGTGACCTTGGATAAATTAAATTCTCTGTGTTTTAATTTCCTTATCTGTAAAATGGAGACAATAACAATATCTACTCATAGTGCAGTTCTGAGGACTGGTTAAGAGAGTTAATATAGATAAAGCACTTCAAACAACGTTTGGTTTATAAAAATATTCTGCAAATGTTAGATTTTAAAATTATCACTATCTCTGAAGTTCAGCTCTGAGATAAAAGTTATATTAAAAAAATGCCTTGAGATTTTTCATCAAATAGAAAACAGTTTAACTTGGTTTCGTGGCAGACTTTTCCTAACATAACAAATATTCCATTTCTAAATACTTTCAAAACAACTGAACAGATTTATCTTAAAACATAGTTATATTTTGTCTTGGTAAAATAAAAAGTTTATTTTCTCAATTTTGGGGTTGAACATTTCTTTAAAAAAATCAACTTTATTGAGGTGCAATTTGCTTAGAATAAAATGTTCAGTTTAATGAGGTTTAAGAGTGTATAAACTTGTGTAATCTCTACCACAATAAGATTGAAGATTTTTATCATCCCCAAACTCTTATACTTCTTACTAGTCAATCCTGCTCCACCTCCAGGTCAGGAAATCAATAATCTACTCTACACAACAGTTCTCAAAGTGTGATCTAGAGACGTGATAAGTCAAAACTATTTTCATGAAAAAACTAAGATGTTATTTGCCCCTTTCCCTCACAAGTTTACAGTAGAGTATTCCACAGGCTGGCTATATGATGTATGATATTGTAAGAGATTAAATGCAGAAGCAGATATGAGAAGTCAGCTATCTTCTATTAAGCCAGACATTGATGAGATTTGCCAAAATGTAAAACAATGACACTCTTCTTATTGAAAATTCTGTTTTGAAATTTTTTAAATCAAAAGCATGTTATTTATGTTAACATGTAATGTAAAATACATAACATGTAACACGTAATGTATTTTAAATTCAATTAATACGTTTTAAAGTTTTCTCAGTTTTGATTTCTAATATGGTAATAAATATAGCCCACAAAATAAAAGCTCTTTGGAGTCCTTAATATTTCAGTGTATAAAAAAGTCTGGGACTAAAATATTGAACTAGATGACGGTTCCTCTAAATTTTAAATGCTATGATTCCACAGTATCTGAAAATTGGTATAGTATTTTTAATTAACCATTTACTGGTAACAATGAAATAGTCTGATTGTGCTGATAGGTCTCTAGCATCATGTAAAGCAGATATAACTATTTAACCATTTAAACATAGGTGAACTAGATTAAAGCTTTCTCTTGAAAGGGGCCATGCTAATTTTTTGTATCCAGACAGCATTTAGCCCAACTCATGGCTTTAAGAATCTCTTCTTTAGAACTAATAAAAAAGATCATTACCTTTTACCAAATACAGAGACTTTTCTTTCAGATGTGGGTTTGCTTATGTTCAATTTTCCAAAGGCTGGTTTCTCTTTGCTTTAAAAAAGGAGGAAAACAAACTTTTAAAAAATATTAGTTCAAGAAACTTTTGGAAATATGTCAGAACCAAACATCTTCCCTATTACCTATAAAAATAATTCAAAATCATGAAAGCTTTCAGCAGCAATCATAACTGTTAGGCCTACTCTATATCAGAACACAGTTACACTTAACATAAATTATCTGAATTACAGCCTAAAACATTGACAACTGGAAGACTTTTTGCTTCTGATACAACTCAAAACAAATCTTTTGGCGTATGTAACATGCAACAGAACAAATAATTTTTCTGACTTCAGGAAAAAAATCTAGAAATATTTCAGATTTCTAAAAATAGCAGAGGTCCATACTATGTAAACCTAAGTAGTTTAAAAACAGTTAGCAAGCAAAACTTGTACCTTGTGTTAAACAAAAAATGTTAACTTCATGGCTGAAAGTCTTTTTAAAAAAAAAAAGATTAGGCCACACGGCTGAAAGTCTTTTTTAAAAGAAAAGATTAGGCCACTGTTAGCAAAAAAGACCAGGTCCTGGGGCATGAAGTCTGAACCTCCAGCAGCATGGCAAGGTGAAAAGACATGTCTTAGTCCTGGAGCTACGCCAGTTTAAACATCAAATGTAGGGGTGGGGAGTCGGAGCTACAAGTTGTCCTGAAAAAATTTACATTAGCTATAGACAAAATTGGGGAGAAGCTGAAGTGGAGCCAGCTCTGGGATAGGTGTAGGGTTAGCAAGGAAGAAGTGTCCATTCCTGTGGATTAGCTGTGGGCAACAGAATGAAAAGTTTATGTGTAAATATAAAGCAGAGGCTCTTGGGGTTCTACAGCACCTACCTATTCTCTCTTTTAGATATTCACAAAAATAGCCATCTGGAAATTAATCCTAATCCCAACAGATAAACAAAAATGTGAGTGGTACTTTTCAGAGTGGGCCCACAGCTATTAATAGGCTAACGGTCTCTTCTCTCACTCTCAGGCCACTGTAAGCTGTAATTTTATTTCAGAACTTTTTTCTAGTCACTTGGTATTAGAGAAGGACTGATACAGCCCTATAGTGACTTACTAAGAGCCCTCTCTTAATTGGAAGAAAATGACTCATAAGGGAAAACTAGTTTATGATAGTAAGTTGTTTATCCAGTGAATCTTGAGAAAATATTTTGGAGAAGTGTTCTGTAGGCTGCCACTAAACTGCAGCTTATCATCAGGGCAAAAAATACCTTTATTTGAGAACTTTGCTAGTTGAATATACCTTAGTAAATTGAAGGTTATTGCACAGAGCCTGCTCAAACAAGCAGCTCCAGAATAAAGGAGGAAAAAAGAGAGTGCTGAAGGGAATTGATTTAAGACTTCCCTCGCAAAAGACATGACTTTGAGAATTTAAGGATCAAATGAGATAAAACACAACACCTAGTAATAGGCCCACTTTTAGCATTCATTGACTAGCATTCATTGATTCATTTAGCATTCATCAAATTAGGTCACTGCTGAGAACAGGCAAGATTCATCCTGACATCACTCATTAGCTTTGTATTAACTACCTTTAAAGATTTCTCCATCCAAGACGATAAAGCATGAAGTACTTACTTTTGAGGAGTATAGAGGCCTTGTTTATTAAAGTCTTGGGATCTTAACTCCTGCATAGAGAAGCGGCCAGCACCGCCGGTAGACACTGAACTGCGCTTCATGCTTATGACCTGCATTCATGAATTCAGTGTTAAAAATTCTTTCCTGGCAGCACTACTAAGCACCAACCATTATCTTTACCCTCAAACAGAAAGGCAGCTAATTCCATTGTTTCTTCAGGATAACCTTTTCCTGAAAGCTAATCCTAAATTCCCACAAACATACATGAATTTGAGCAGTTTTTTGTTAGCTGGTCCATAGCTGTCAACAGGCTAACCGTTCTCTTTCTCTCACTCTCTGGCTGCTGTAATTTAATTTAGGACATCCCAGAATTTTCTTTTCACCTTTTCGGCTTGAGCATCTATTTCTTCTTCAATATATGCTTCTGCATCAACTACTTTCCCACTATAACCCATATGCGCATTCCTAATCAAAACTTGAAATGTATTCTTAAGATTTAACACTAAGACTTCCAGATGTGCTTACACAGACACTAGGATGTTACACTAGTACCTCAAACACATCAAACTGTTCCTATCCCTGCTCCAATCAATTCTTCCCCCTTTCTGATCTCCAGCCTCTTTTCTTCCCATCAGCGTCCCCCTAGGCCTTCCCCTATCCCTTGTAGAAATTTACTGGATTCCGGGAAACTAGCGCCTCTCGGATTCGGCCCAGACCTTAAAACGTTGACCCTGAGAGCCTCTAAGTTGTGGGCACTTGTCGCCTTCTCCCTCCACACCAATACCGCCGCCATAGTACTAACCCGCAGTAATTATTTACCTTCTTCCAATCGAATTTCCGTAATCCGGGCAATCAACCACTACACAAGACCGCAGCCGCCAAAACATCAACTACTTGCTCTACCCGCCAGCGCGGTTAGAAATTTAAAAATCTCCGCTTCTGTGACGTCATCACGCCTGCTTGCGCGTGCGCATTTCTTACGGGGAGCTGCCGGTCGCTGGACGTCTGCGTGTGTTGCTTCCTGCAGTCTTTCCGGGTACGTAGCCGTCTCCGAGCACTGTAAGATCGCCCATTGAAGTAGGCTCCGACGCCTAAGTTTATCTCCGAAGGCGCTTGCCCTCTAAGTTGTTAGGGAGTGGGCAGTTTGCTCCAATCGCTCAGGAAATGCCTTGTCCGTACAGCAACATGGCGGCGCCCTTTGACTCTTAGAAAAAGAATTTTTTCATTTGGGCTGAGGGGTGTCTTTCTTGACCTTTGTTTAGATGGGTGCCGTTTTATGATGCAAGTTTGAGGAGGCGACATGCACTTTTCTGACAAGGGAAGCGGGCGAAGTAGGAAACTGATTGCTGAGTTTGGGCGCAGTCGGTTTCGAAGATCGCACTGGTGTGGCCGACGCCAAGGTTCGGGCTCAGAATTTGCTCTCTAGGATTTTACGGTCCTCTGGTCTGGTGGTGGCCTGTGAGAAGCTAGGACGAATCCAAGTGGTAGTGGTAGGGTTAGTGTGAGGCAGAGAACTAGCAGAGGGAGGTGCATTGAGCACAGTTAGCTTTGCTAAAACAGGACACTCCCATTTCCCTGAGTTTGAACTCAGGGACACGCACTGCCTAATACCTAGAGAGTGGTGGGGGTGAAAGAAGAGCTCAGAGGCAAAGTCGGGATACCTGGATCTTGAACCAATTGTGCCAACCAAAAGTTGTGATTTTGGACACGCCATTACTCCCATCTGAGTTTCAGCCTTCCTTTCTAAATCTCTAGCTCTCACTAGCCATTACAGAACCTTCTCACAAGTGGCGATTCTGAAGGGAGGACCAATACCAGAATTACTATCACCAATGGCATATATTTGAGCAATTGCTTTGTGTAAGGCACTGCACAACACTTTATGTCGATCGTCTCATTAAATTCTCTAAACTGCCCTCTGAGATGTCATAAAAAATGATGAAATTGTGACTCAGTGGGAATAAATAGCTTGTTCATGGTCATAATGCTAAAACGGAGTTAGACTCTAAATGCTACTAGTATTAACTGTCACTTATGTATTTCTTAGTCAGTCTCCCTCTTAAGGTGCCCCACTACACTAGATTTAGTAAGCAAAATCCAGAACTGAAAACCATCTTTTGAAAAAAGATTAGAAAGTTCTGAAAAACCTAGTTGTTGGAGGGGGATCGCTCAGAAAATACAGATCTAGACTCTGTGACCTTGCAGTTTTGTTATGGCTTCTGATGTGCTGTTGAAATCGCATTTTGCTTTGCTTTTACTCTTTTTTGCACTTCATTGGTACCAGTGGTTAAGCAGGGCAATGATATTGGAGAATGGGTTGATTTACTATGGCAAATGTAGTTTGGAAAAAAAAGAGCTGACATGCTGATAACTCCTGGAAATTGTGACCCTATGTGGGCTTATCTCATTAAAAATGGTGGATTCACATAGGCAATACAGTATTTATTATTTGCTCTGACAGGACACTTTTACTTATTAAGGATTCAGTGACTTTCTGACTTGGAAGATGAACACTTAGTGGCTAGATCCACGTACCAAGCCAGGCCCAGGAAGATAGGAGGATCAAATCAGGATTCTAGAAATTAGATCTGGTTTTAACAAGACCTTGGCTAAATTGGTTGAAAGTTTTGAATTATCAACTCTGAAATTAAAAGTTTATATGAAAACATTGTAATTTTCCTTAGACCTGCTGTGTATCATGAACATTAAATTCTCTTATGTGTGCATGTCAAGTTTATTTGCACATGAATCTACCCTTGTGTATGAAGTATATTTTTTTGAGATACAGGACATTTAAGAACTTGATCTGGAAAGTTGGGTTTTACATCTAATTTCTAATTCCCAGTTTTGTTTTGTTTTTTTAAAGAAAAAGAATGTCAGTGGTGCATCAGCTGTCACCAGGATGGTTACTGGATCATCTTTCGTTCATTAACAAGATAAACTATCAAGTTCACCAGCATCATGAGCCTTGTTGCAGCAAAAATGAGCCCACTACTTCTGTCCACCTTGATTCTCTTCATGTGGATTCTATTTCTTCTTTTGGATCTTCTGCTAAATTTATTGCTTCCGACTCTACTACTAAGCCAGAGAAAGATGATAGGGGAAATTGTGAAGCGTTCATGCAAAAATACATTTTTCGATCTGAACTGTTTAATATCAGTAAACCTCATATAATTTCAGCTGTTCACAAGGAATGCCAAAGTAATGAAAAGGAAGATATAATGAATGGTATTAAAAAAGAAGTCTCCACTTCTACTCTTAGGAAGGTAGAAAGTTTTAAGAAATTTTTATATTTCTACAGAAAATACTAAAGAAATTTATTATTCCAATGTCTCAAATATCTTGTGATTTACTAAGTGTTAAGAATAAAGCATAAGAAGGCTTTAATATATCCAAAGTAATTTTTAATTCTTTGCTATAAAGAAAGTAATAGAGATAATTTATTATATTGTGATAGGTACCTGAAAGAGAATTTTAATATTCTTGTGATATTTTGTACATAGTTTTTTTCTATTTCAACAACTGTTTATTGATCATCTGCTATATGTCAGGCACAGAAAAGAATATTTCTGCACTTTCAGCGGTATAGTTTGTAGGTAATTTATCATTACTCTTACTAATTCAGGCAAATAATAACACATAGTAGTAAAGGATTTTACACTTTACTAAGTATGGGCATT
>PVKM010017171.1:0-26164 GCA_004027735.1 Carollia perspicillata
GTTGTACCTCTAACATGAAAGACATTTTGTGAATGTAACTTCATGGGGAGGGGGATTTTGAATTACATTATTTTAAGGAAGTTAAAAACATTTCACTTAAACATACTTGTGAAGTTTAAGAATATTTCCCTTTATTGATATATACCACTGCATGATAAACCGTTATAGACTTAAGTTCAAACAAACAGAGGATTGCAATGAACAATAAAAGTACAAATGTGATGTTAATCAATGAGTTGGCTTATAACCTATTTTACACTCCAATGACTTGCTTATTTCTTAAGTTCGGTCAGACATATTATATAAGAGAACGCCTTAAAACTAGAGTAAGTTTAATAAAATATATGATTTCAGCTCTACTGTGAAAAAAGCTTCACATATGTATATGTAAAAATATTGGGGAAAACATACATATAAAATGTTAGTTACTATCAGAAAATACAGATATTTTTTATTTTCTCTGTGATTTTCTATATTTTGCCAATGTACTATGCATAAATATTTTAAAGTCATGGAATAAAAATGGATAAATATAAAAATATGACAAGATTCTGAATGTTTGTAGGAGACAAAGACTGAAATTAAGTAATACCTATGTTCCAACTATAGCATTTATAGTTACATATCCTTTCAGGATAATGCTTTACAACAATGTCACACTGCAGTACTGAAAAGATGCTTTATAAGGTGGGTGGGCTGTGGTCCCTTCAGGACATTCAGTGTGGGGTTTCACTTCTGCGATGGGCTGCATGGTTACTGCATACATTTAAGATCAAGCATCCATGGCTAACCTGTCTGTCTCCCTGGCTCTGCTCTCCCTCATATTGATTTGGGTGTCCTTTCTCTAGCACAGGCAAAGCATGCAATTATCCCAATAGACAAGAAAGTAATTAACTGGGTGAGAAATATGCCCAGAGTCCATTTTTATCCCAAATAATCAATTAGTTAAGAGTGACTAGGGAAAAGATAAGCATGCTTTCTAAATAGTCTAATAAGGTAAAACAAAACATAACAACAACAATAGGTGGGGCAACCTCCTTGTAGCAAAACAGGAGTAACACACTAAAATAAAGTAATACAGGATACCCCGGCCTAGACAATACAAAGGATAACTCTGGAAAGACAGACTCTGGGACCACTGACCAATTCCTCTAAGCCTGAGGAATGAAGGAGGGTCCTGACCTTAATTTCCACCCCGGGTAACAGATGTTATACAGTTAAATAAATGCTCTCCAGAGATAAAACATGACAAATATAAATTAAAAGGTAGGTGGTTACGACTTGTATAAAAATGTGAAAAATCAAGTGCTCGATAGCATGTTTAGGAGAATAAATTTTCTAACTTATTTTCTGAAATCTTATGTCCATTTATTCATTTGTTCATTCATCCATTTATCAAACATGCAGCCAGGTTTGGGGGGCCAGAAGCTTATGTAATTTATGGGGTCCTCTATAATAAAGGGGATATGAAATTAAGACTACCAGCCCACACAAGTGAGAGGCCCTGAAGCTTTAGCTTCATCAACTTCGTCGAAATCTACCAGTGCAACTGGGTGTCATGACCTTGTACTCCAGTTTCCTCAATCCGAGATCTAACTCCCCCTCCCTCCCAGGTAGTGGCAGTCTGTGTAACTGATTCCATCTGACACATGAAAAACTTGTAACTCTCATCAATCTGTCTTTTTTTTGCGCTTTGTCCATTTGCTCACCCAGAGATATCACGGCAATCACTTGCCAAAGCAGTCAACTGTATGACATGTTAGAGAGGTTAGACTCATTCAAAATAAGGTTACCAGATAAAATACAGGACACCCAAGTGAATTTGAATTTAAGATAAACAACGAGTACTTTTTCAGTGTAAGCATGCCCCTTGCAATATTTAGGCATCCTGAATTTTGTTTGTTTGTTTTTGCTCATTCTTGCAACTAACTCAAAAAAGCACTGTGTTTATTTCTTGACTCAGGTGCTTAACTGCTTACGTTATATGACCTTAAGCAAGTTATTTAACCTGAGACTCCATTTTCTCTTCTGTAAAATGGGTATAAACAATGCTCCTGAGATCACACTGTGGCAATTAAAAAAGATCACACATGTATGTACAGTCCTTTTTTTTGCACAGTGCCTGGCACCGGGTGGGCTCATCCTAGATGGTAGCTAGTGGTACTGTCAGAGAGCAGGTCTCTGAGCTAAGCTTCGATAGTTTACATAGATGACAAGAGGCCCAAGCTTCTCCCCCTTTTTCTTTTTCTCCCAGAAAAGTACCTGACTTCTCAGAAATCCAGACAAATGTTGGAATACCCAAGTAAGTTTAAGCAACATAGCAACCCTCTGGGAAGGAATATAGGGGTGCATCTGGCCTTAGGTAGTCTTTTCTGCTCAGTTAATTGGATTCGCTGAACTCTCTTTCACAATGACAAAAAGCAAATGTTTGGTGTAAAAGCCTTTCCTCAGACTAGTAGAGCACAACCATTACAAACAAACATTTTGATCAAACATTTCATTTCATAGATTGTGTTTGCCCATGGAGAAGCTTCTTCACCTGTGTGCTCTGGTTTTCTCCTTCCCAAAATATTTGCTTGGCATTTTCTGTACAAGGGTTGAGGGCACCAAGAACAAAATATCTTTCTTTTCTTTTTATTTTTTGTCTCTTTTTTTACTGTCAATTGTCCAGATTCACTGTCATTATTTAATGATTTTTTCTTAGCATTTTATTCAATTAAGGCCCATGACACACGATAAAGAACATTTCACACTGAGTGAATGAAGCCTTTCACTACGTTCTCTGGTGAATTTTCTTACTTTCTAGCTTGAAGATCAGGGTGTCTCTTTGTTCCTATGTTCAGCCCAACTTCTGTCACCTTTATTTGCCCTCTTCATTGGTTTTATTATCTTTGTTATCTTATTATTCAGCAATATTATTTTCCAGATAAGGTTTTAGATCCAGAAGTACAAAGATAAATAAACTTCAGTCTTCTCTCTCAAGGTGCACAAAGTCTAGAGAGGCAGAGACTAACAAAGGAGTGATGATTCCACTATATTATTAAAAATCTGTCACAGAAATATGTCCCAGAAATATAAAATAAAGAAGTACAGGGGAAAAGGTGCTTACATGTGGGAGGGGATGTCATAAAGTCTGAAGACATGAGGATAAATAAGGCACTGATGAAGCCCAGTTAGAGAGTAGATACAGGTTCATGAAGAGTGCACAAATGGCAGTTAATTACTAAGAGGGAAGAACTTATGTGAAGATCTCCTTGCCGGAACTGGGTGACACATCAGGGGAGGTAGAAATACTTTGATTTGGTAAAGCTGAAGCATAGCATTTGCATAAAACTTGAAAAATAGGCTGTACCTTGAGTTTTTTAAAAGACTTAAGTGATTTTTAAGAGACTTTCATGTTATTCTGAAGACTTTAGTTTACATTCTATAGGAAATTAGGAATTCAGGGCAGGATTTGTGTTTTAGAAAGATCACTCTGAACTACAAGTTCCGTGAAAGTTGAATTGGCAAAGAAAGAGATAGACATGGAGAACACTTATAAAAATAGTAAAATGCTTACTAAAATAGTAAAGACAAGAGAAGATGAGGGTCTCAACCAAAGTAAAGACCATGAGAATGAGAAAAAGAAAATGAATTTAAATGTTACCTAGGAAGAAAAGTGAAAAACAATTAGAGACAAGTTAGTCATGATTGATGCCTGAATTCCTCCATCTCTCTGCATGACTGACAGAGAAATCAGACATGCACACATGCAAACATATATAAAACACACCAAATGTAAAATGCCCCTTAAAATATGCTGTGTGTGTGTACATTGCACCAGAAATTTCTAAGCAAATTGAATGATTAAATGTGTTTAACCATTTATGAATGTTATTAATATTTAATTATTATGTTATTAATAGAACATGAGACAAGAAAGCCACATGGCAATTTTCAGAAAATCTGTGATTAGTTACAGATTTTCTACTGCACAAGAAAGCACCAAAGGTATATTTACTTCTTCAGAATAAGCATATGTGAAATTTTAGTCTAGCCATTATGCTAAGTAAGAATACAATTTAATGCTTTCCCATTTCTTTTAATTATGCTATTATCATTGTTTTGATTTAAATTGTTTTATTAATTATTAAATATGTGAAAAATTATATTTATACTATATCAAAGTGTAAAGAATAATAGTATAATGAGATCCATGTATTCCTCCATCCATATGATCCTTTAGAAAGTGTGGCCGATACTTTGAAGCCTCTGTGGGCCCCTCACTGATCTCGTCCCCTTCTCTCCACACATCCCGCTCTGAGACAACCACACGTTTGATTGTTCAGAGTTAATTATCTCCCTACCATTTTTCCAGTTTAATCAATATCCTCATATTCTTAATCAACCCTTTTACATGTAAATTAAATCCTACTTATATATTCTTGGTGATTTTTATCTTTTGCCGAACTATATCTTGAGGATTTGTCCATGTTGATATATATATATATATATTATTACATATAATAATATATATTCATTTGTGCTATAGTCACTTTGACTCTGATGTAGAGTATTCATTACGAATATATCCATTTATATAGTGGTTTATTATGAACATTCACATTGCACTTTGAACATTATAGGGTGTATCTTTTTATGCATATAGTACATGAAAATAGTTAATCAGCTGTCTTTTGTTTATAGTTTCCTGTTATATCTTCTTATATTCTTTTACTTTCAAAGATTTGAGAGTCTTTATGTTTTAGGGAAATCTCTTGCTAACTGTACTTATACAGTGATTCCGAGTCCATATAACCACAAACATATGAGGTCTGTCCTGAAGGTATCCAGACACATAATGCGAAAAATAGATATTTAGTGAAGAAGATACAAGATGCAAAATATACTGCACATAAGACAACGATGCTTCACTCCTCTTCATAGTAGGCACCTTGGTACCTCACACAATTCTCCCAGTCTCCATCTGCTGCTCTGTCGTATTTTGCTGAATCTCATCTATGGTCTGAAATATCTCCCCTTTCAAAGGTTACTTTAGTTTTGGGAAAAGCCAGAGGTTGCAGCATGCCAAATCTGTGCTGTAGGGGAGCTGAGTCACCTGGATGTTTTGATGGTTCACCAAAAACTCTGCACAAGATGTGATGCATGAGTGGGCACATTGGCCCATGATGAAGCTGTCAATCACCAGTTGCCCATAACTAGAGCCTTCTGAATCATCCAAGTAGTTCCTGTGGAGGAATGTTCAAACTTAACATAAAATTTGATGCAGGAATTTTTGCTCTATTCACTCAGTCATTTTGAATGTGACAGCCAAACAATACACATTCTCACTCAATGGCATCTACTGCCCCCACTGACTAGTACGGTGAAGTCCTCATTGTTTACACATGTGCATTCCAGTCCACTCCCCTTGGCTGCCAGGTTACATAGATGTTGTGCAAACCATTCTCATTATATTAACAATGGCTAGACTTTTTCCAGACAGTCCTCATATATATATATGAGGACTCATATATATATATATATATATATATATATATATATATATATGGACTCATATATATATATATATAATGTATATATATATTATATAGTGGTACCTCAGTAGTTGTAGTTAATTTGTTCTGGAATTGGTGGTGAGTGTTGAAACCACCAACAACTGAATGACCAAGCATTTTCTCCTGTGGGGTGGCATCATGATTCATACAAGATTTAGCAAGTGCAATGAGTCCTGAGCAAGTGCCAAGTGCTAAAACATTTTTTCTTATAAAAATGTGATGAGTACAGGGTTTGACAAGTTCTGAAGCTGACAAGAACTAAGGTATGACTGTATGTGTGTGTGTGTGTGTATACTTTTAAAAAGTTAACTCCTAGAAGAAAAAAATTGTCAACTAGAATTGGAGAACTGTTCCTATGAGAAAGAATGAAATGAGATGCTACATTTAGAGAGGGAAAACAGACCTTGATTAACACAATATTTATACTCAGAAAGAAATGCCACTAGAAAGGAACTGAGTATAAACAGAGATAGCTCATAAAGGAATTGAAACATGTGACTTAAAAAGCAGTGGTTCCTGGGAAGAATTAGAATCCTTTCTAAGGGAAGAAAGAAAGAGGTGGAATAAAAAAGAGATTTTGCTAGTTTTGGAAGATTGCTTGGGGAATTCTTGTATCCAGAGGAACAAATATGAGAATGGACATATGGTTGTACACTATATTAACAATATATTGAATCCTAAGGTCAAGTGACAATTATCATAACCATGATTCAATAGCACCTCAGAAAATGCCAGGAGATCCTGAACTTGGGCTCCCTTGGACTCACTTGTGAGGTGGAAGCTTCTTTGTTTGACACCACCCCATCCTTCTTTATTAAGGGCCTTCGTGCTGCCTGCCAACTACACACACATCCTTCCACAGAGCAGACATGTCCTTTACTCCTCCCCACGGTAAACTTTGTCATTGTCCAAGATGCGGTATAGTTAGTATTCCTCCCAATTTTTATAAAAGTACACAATTTATCCTTATAACTAAATCTCCTGGGCAGTGACTTATGAAAGCTAGAACAACTTGTTGAACAGTTTGTGAAAGGAGTATGAAGTGAGGGAGCAGGAGATGAGCACCGTACTATGAAGTCAAACTGGCATCAGGGAAAGGCAGGACGTTTCCTGGGCGGTGTGGGAACTTTGTCTCTTTAAGCACAGGGCTTAGTTTAGATACTGAACAGTTTTCACAAAACAGAGTTGTGATGCTGAAGGCGGACAAATGGAGTATATGATAATTGTGGGCACCTTCATAGAACTGCAGTCTTACACTATGGGCATGATTTTATTATGATCATTTTAAAGTTTTTTTTCTAGCATTTGTAAGTATGATTCAAACACCAAATGTTTGAGGATCTCAGCAATAGCTGAAAGCTCTGTTAGGGTAATGAACACGTCCGACCTGGTGGACAAAGACACACAGACAGTTGGATGAATGAATGCTTTCCCTTTGCCTTGTTTTTTCCTAGGGCGGATCTGGTCAAACTATTTGGGTTAACTTGTTTAGGCCGATTAAGGTGATAATGTTTATCTAATAGTTAAATATTTAGCAGCCAACTCAAAACCTTATCACAAAGAATCTATTCAGGTGACTAGGAATTTCAGACAAAAGTGCCAGGCTGACAGGGAAACTAGGAATAAAGGTAATACTGAATTCAGCTTACTTCCTAAATCACAAAAATCAAGGACATGAGATTACGTCAAAGAACATGTGTCAAGGATCCATGGACAAAGTAAAAGAGGGGTAGGATTGAGGGCAGGAGATGGAGGTGGATGGGAAGGGGGAACTGGGGGTGGGGAAGTAGAGACAACTGTCCTTGAACAATAATAAAGAAGGAAACTAGAAGAAAAATTATGTGGCAAAATTTATTTATTTTACCTTTTCCTTAAACAACTGTTAATGCATACTAAAGACAGACATGCTATCTTAATGGGAGAACACTTACAATTAATAAGACAATTATGTAATATTTTAAAATATATTAAGTGCCATGAGAAAATACTTAGAACAAAGAAAAGGAGTTCAAGAAAGTAGAACAAAGGGAAGTTAAAAATTCACTCATTCACTCACTTAGTCAGTCAGCCCGCAGTTCCTAAGCATTTGCTTTGCCCTCAACACTCAGAACATAAAGACTATGGCCCTGCTTAGTCTCCCTGACACACACGAGGAAGAGCTAAGCTCTTGTTTTGTAAATGCCCTAATAAAAACGGGCATATGATATTGTGGGGACTCCCAGTAATGGTTAGCAATTCAGGGGTGGCTTCAGAGATGAGAAGCATTTATACTAGATCTTAAGCATGGGGTTAGATTTAATCAGTGGAGAGGAGAGAAAGGACATTTTAGGTGGCAGAAACGGCTATTGCAACACCATGGAGATAGGAAAGAGGATAGCAATTCAAGGAAAGGTGAAAAGTTTGTTGTAGTGAAAGCATAATTAGAGCAGAAAGCAAGCAGGGGTGTGAGGTGAAGAGAAGGGGGGTGAGGGAGTAGCTTTGCAGGAGCTGAGCATGGAAAGAAATCATCTTCCCAACACACATTAAGAGTTTCCACATACAACGAATGCATTTGTATGCTGTCCTGTATTTTGATCATATGAAACAGCAGGCTTAAAAGTACTATGGAACAAAGCAGTATACTTTTGTTTTTATCACAGGTATGCGTGGTTTTAACTAGACCCAGAATACAAAAATATAAACCTGCAAAACAGATAAAATAGGATGTGATTATTTTGTGAACAAAGGGATTCTTAACTTTATAAAAGGATTTCCATTCTTTGTTCTCAGATATAAAACTAGTGCCCAAGCTTGTCGAGTCTCTGGATATCAGGGGTCCACCAAAACGAAGGTATTCCTGACATGCTTCTGACTCCTCAGTAGAACTATTTTTTTCAGGCTTTGTTTTTAAAGTTAAAGTTCTGTATAAATAGAACTTAAAAACAATTCTATATAAGACAGGAATTTGTATTTCTAAATGCTTTTAGTAATGGCTGTTGAGTTCAGCTTCCAACCCCCACCTCTCTCATCCAATAAACAAACTGAAGGACATAAAGGGAAAGGAACCACTCAAGTAGCTTTCGTGGGTTCAAATCAGACCCTCCCAGAGCTGCGGCTGGAGAATAACTTCATGGTAGAGATAGGAGTCCCTGAATCTGTAAGAGACACCATTGGGGCCACTGAAACTCTATCACAACCAGCACCAGAGGTTCCTGGCAATGAATGGGGATTCAGGGTACAGAAAAGTCTTATGAGAGATTTTCCTGATGGCAGCAAATGAGATAATCAAAATCCCATGGGGGTATTTGTAGCTGGGAGATAAACTTACCGAGTTCCTTGAAATAGTGATATTTTATGGGAATATGCTATTGTCAGTCAGTATCTTTGTTAGTTGTTATTCTGATTTTGACTCTTAGAGAACTATTATATTTTTTTAATTTAAAAATAATACAAAAAAGGTTTTGGGAATGACCTCTCTCTGGTACTCTTACTGCTGTATCTCCTCAAAATACTAGTCCAAATACCTTACTTCACTAAAGGCTCAAAGTTTAATGTTTCAGTTGATGGACTGAAGTAATAAATTAATATTTATTATTTTATTAAAGTAATATTAATACTTTAGGAGTAATATTTAATTATACTAATAAAAATTCAAATGCATAAATTATTTACCTTATTGACTGAATATGTTTTTCCATAACATTAAAATGTGTGTATTTGTGCATGTCTGTGTATGTGTCTTCAATATCTAAAGCCAGCATACTTACTGGTAAAAGATGGAATATTTGCCTCTTATGATTGGGAATAAAGGTAAAAATTTCTGTTTTCAAAACTTATAATGAACATCGTAGCACAGTTCTCAGCCAGTACAACGAGGCAAGAAAAAGACAAAAGATTTTTATTTTTAAAACAGAAGATGGAAGGATAGAAGTAAAAATTTTCCTATCCATAAATTATATGATTGTCTCCATAGAAAATACTAAGGAATAATTTCTAGAAAATACAACAAACAAGTGAATTTGTATTTTTTATCTCTATATGTTAGCAACATACAATCAAAAAATGAAGTTAAAACTAAGATCACTTACAATAATATCCAGAACATTAACTGTTTAGGGAGAAATTTAACAAAAATGGTGTAGGACTTCTATAGGTAAAAATAAATACAGGGCATTGTTAAGAGGCATTAAAAGAATATCAAAATAAACAGAGATAAATGATTTTCAAGAATTGGAAGACTCAAATCTGTTAAAATATTCATTTTTCTCAGATTGATCAATGTATTTGATAAAATCTCAATCATACTTCAAACAAACTTCTTTTTTCTTGTCAACGGGCTGATTTTAAAATTTATATGGAGAAGCAAAACATTTAGGATACTCAAAATAGTCTTGCAGAAGAACAAAGTTAGAGGCTGTACACTGACTAATTTCAAGATTTAGTACCTAGCTAGAGTAATCATGATAGCATTGCAATGATGTAAAGATAAACCTATAGATCAATAGAACAGAGTAGAGGTTCCATAAATAGAATATATGTGTGTGTGTCTATATGTGTACACATATGGAGTGTATCCACATGTATACATACGTATAAATATAGAGTGGGGCAAAAGTAGGTTTACAGTTGTTCCCATGGAAAATAATACAACAATTAATTAAAAAGAATACAAGAATAAAATTTGTTTTACATACAACTGTAAATCTACTTTCCCCTTTATATGTACACATATATGCAAATATATATTCAAATATTTTCAACAAAGGTATCATTTCAATTCCATGACAGAAAGAGTCTCTTCAACAAATGTGCTAAAGCAACTGAATATCTCTATTGAAATTAATAAACTGTAATCCAATATCACACAAAAATGAACCATAGACCTATATATAAAATCTAAAACTTTAACCTTTCTAGAAAACACAGGAGGAAAACTTTGTGACCCTCAGGTAGCCAAAAATGTATTAGATACTATATAAAAGCACCAACCGTGAAATAAAGAGATAACAACCGGCAACAACACTGATGTTTTCTTATTGTCAAGCAACATTTTCAAGAAAATGGAAAGGTGATCCATTGAGGAAAAATATTTGTGATACATGTATCTGACAAAAGACTTGTATCCAAATCATTTAAAGAATTACTAAAATTCAACAATAGAAAGTCGATCAACTCAATAAAAAACGTGGACACTCAGACACAGACAAAAGAGAATGTTTCCAAAAAACCACACTTCATTTCTTTTAACATTATCATTAGAATCTGAGCCCCAAGATTTCCATCATAATTAGTTTGGGTGTTAACAACACAGTGATAATAACCAAGCAGAATCCTGTAGACTAGAGTGGAAGCAGAAAAGCCCACAAATAAAGGTGGTAAGTTTTTAATCGGCCATTCTGGTTTTATGGATACCCAGCCAATTATAGAGTTATCATTAGCTTTCTGGGATCACGTCATATAAATGCTAATTAGAGCCTGATGCTCTTCCCTCTATCTTGGAATTTTCCCACGGCTATCCATTGAAAAGCAGACGGACCTCAAATCAAACCCAGTGGAACTGGGGGAAGAATTTTATGTTGAAAACAAAATAGACTTATAAAAATGTAATCTCTGTATTGGAATAAAGTGGGGTGGGGAATAGAGACAACTGTAATAGAATAGCAATAAAAATGATTAAATAGTAAAGGAGGATATGTGAAATAAAAAAAGAGACAAAGCTGTACATGGAAATGTTATGTATTAGTACATTCGAACATTAAATCTAATCACAATGTAATTACTTAAAAACAGTTTCACTATACAGGTAAATAATGTCTGTTAAATCAAGTCTTAAATGCCACTCATGCTACATAATCCTGAGAAAGAAGTTCTGGTTAGCTCTCTCAAAATTGAAAAGGAAGCTGTACTCAGGAACTTCTCAAGTTGTGCAACACACCACCCTCAAATCTGTAAATCAGGTTATTACAATTGAAGCAACTTTATCCAACTGGTATTAATTGGAGTTTATTTTTTCTGATGAGGAAAGGAATACATGTTCATGAGAAAAAATGAAGTATACAAAATGTAAAAGAAAAAAATTCACTTAAAAGATCCAGAAGAAATCACTGTTAAAGTTTTCGGTGCTTTCCATTACTTTTTATAACTTTTTTAAAAAATTTTTAAAGATTTTATTTATTTATTTATCTTTAGAGGGGAAGGAAGGAGAGAGGGGGAGAAATATCAATGTATGGCTGCCTCTTCTGCGTCCCCTGCTGGGAACTGGCCTGCAACCCAGGCACATGCCCTGACTGGGAATCGAACCGTGGTTGTTTGGTTTGCAGGCCCACACTCAATCCACTGAGCTACAGCAGCCAAGGCTATCTTTATAACTTTTAAAGATTTCTTTATATACATGAGATCATAGGGTAGATATATTTCTTTAATGCTGCCTTTTTATTTACCAACACATGAATTCTATATTTTAATTACCTATTTAGTTTAATTATGGGGTTAATTTTGTGTAAAATTTTGGACAATACAGAAAATTATAAAGACTATTTAAAATTAAGGACTTATTAAAACACTTATTAAAGACTCTTAATAACTAAAAACTATTTGAAAATTTATGAATTCCCACAGCCAAGAGATGAATTTTATTGTACATTGTTATATTTCTACCCAATTTTTTTCTATGCTTTTATTCCTATTCATATCTGTATAAAGTTTTAGACCCTCAACTAAGTTAGTTTAGTAACTAAACTGTGAGTAAGTACAGATTTTATTAAACCCCTTGCTAGCACTAGACAGTGTAATTTTTAAAACCTATTTAATTGATGTGAATTATGGCTTTTGTTACATTAACTTCCATATCTTTGTTTCTAATGAGGTTAGACATATTTTATATGTTCTTTGGTATTTTCCTAATGGAGTATTACTGCTTTCTTAATAATCTGTAACCCTTTCTTCAAAATTAAAAATATTGATCTTTACCTGTTATATCAGATGCAGAGTGTTTCGCCACTCTCCATCTGATACGCTTAGTTTTTTGCCGTACAGATGCTTTCAAATTGTTGTTCGGGCAATCCTGTAGATCTCCTGCTGTGTGATTCCACACATCGCCTTCAAACTTAGAAAGCCTCTACATGTCTCGCCCTTTTTTGATATTCACTTACATTTCTTTGAAAATTGTTATTTAATTAAACGTTTAACACTCTCACCAAATCTCTTTTACATTTCCGTGTGATACTCCTTATGATCAGTTAAGATTTTACATATATTAGCATAAGGTTTAGTGCTGTCTCTTCTGTTCCATTATTCTGATATTCAGTTCTGATGTACAGAAAATAACACTTTAATTACTATGGTTCTGTAAGACCCTAAAATATGTATTACACCAGCGTATGTTCTTTATGATTAATGCTTTAGTTATGTTTATTTGATTACTTTTGTTAAAGATATGTAGAGTCAGTATTTCCTATTAAATAAAAGAAAAAGAAAACATTTAAGTTCATTGGAATTACCTTAAAGTAAAAAATTAATTTGAAATATTTGAAACATCTTTACAATACTGAAGAAAATGGTTTGGATTGTATTATGTGCTATCAAATAATCTTTAAATGATTCTAGTGAAACCCATTAATATCTTCCCAAATATTAAACCACTTTGCATTCTTGGGAATGAGTCCTACAAAATTAGAGTGAAAAAATTATTGAATGTGGTGCTAAATATGGTATCTTTGTATATTGTTACTGAATTGTATTATATTTTCACTCTCAGTGTCTATATTATTATTACTGAGTTTTTCTACACTTGTTTCTTGAACACTTTTTCTTTCAGTCTGAAGATAGCATTTAAAAATTATTTAGTTTATCTCTTGTATTTTTAAGGTTGTGGAATGTTTTGTGTAACTTTAATGAACATTTTCTTGTAAACTCAGAAGAACTTGCTCATAAAACTTTTCTAATCAATGTAATTTTTAATACCTACCTATGAATACATATTTCAAAATGTTCACTCTGATTTATATGTTTTTCCCAAATTTAGGACCCAAATATATTTGTATGCAATTATGCATTACATTATGTAAAGTTAAAATCTCTCCTGTATGTGTTTTTATACTTTATTTTCTAATAATTTCCTTCTAATATTTATATTTTCTGAAGATGTCAATTAAAATCTACATATTTTATCTATTTACTTTATATATTTCCTGTTTACTAATTCATAACTTTTCATTTACATATTTTCCATAGGGCTGCCTTCTTTAAAACTCTGTAACTTCTTAAATAAAACTCTTTTCTCATTCACTTTATTTTTCTTAAATGATAGCACCTAGGATATAAATTTAGATTTGTTATGTATTTTAGACACTTCTAGAAGCTTTGAGACATATTATTCTTAGTTTAATTATGTTTTAAAGACATTTTAATTGCATTTTTAATTCTTTCTTTAACTAAATTGCTATTTAATGTAATCTTAATTAATTTTTAGTTTTGTTTATTCTTAGACAAAGGGATGTAAACTGGCCCATCTGATTTTTTTTAACAGTTGAGTTTTTTGCATGGCTTTGAATGTGATTAAATTTTATAAACATTCCTCAAACATTTGACAAAGTATATATATGTATATATTTTCTATTTGTGAGTATAAATTTATATTGTTCTTAAGTATTTGTGCTCAGGTACTTCATGTAAGATTTGCCACAGTCTGACAGTACTAAGCTAAAGCATCTCACTCTAATTGTTTACATGTCAAATTATTTCTAATATTTGTGTTGCTACATTTTGTGTGCATGAAGAAGATGTATTACTATTCGCCCTTCAGACTGGATTTTATCAAGAGGCTAGAATTACTCACTGTCCTGTTCAATGCTTTTTTCCTCCTGGAGATCCGCTTTGATATTATTATTGTTCCTTTTGTTTCTGATTTTCTTTTTTTTTTTACTTTTGCTATAAATAGAGGAGTTTAAGCCTCATATACATGTCACAATCAACATACTTAACTATAGTCCTATTATTTTATACCTTCTCTCTTTCTTTTCTTCCTGGTGATTTTGTATTGATTTTGCTTTGTTAGCTCTGTTTTATTTGCTTTTTTTCTGTGTTTGCCAAATAAAATCCTATTGTTAGTTTTACTAGGATTTGTCTTGAGTTGACAAATATTTAAGTGTTTCTTATTTTTTAAGGTAATTTCTTAGGAATATTACTTAAAATAAAATTATTTAAACTAAGACCCAAATGACACTGTACCTGGTTGGTGTAGAGCAGAAAACCACCTGTAACTGGTACATCTCAGCAAAAAACTAAAAACTGTGACTATTAGGAAAATACATCTGTGGCTTGTTTTTAAATATATTTGTATAATTGCAACTGTGCTAGAATTCTTAAAAGGAAAAAGAAATGAACCAAAGTGATGATTTTCTTGCCACTATTTTCCCAACAAAATGTTACTATGTCCTCTTTGAATCATGCTGCAAAAGTGCCAGCCTTAATACAACTCATCCATTTAAAATTTATTTAATGATTTCCTATTATATTCTACAGACTATGAACAGATCAGATATGGTTCCTGCCATTATAAACATACAGCCTAGCTGGGGAAACAGATAATAAGCAAGTAAAAAAGAAATACACACACACACACACACACACACACACATCCTCCTGTCTTCTTCTGGTCATTTTTTAGATGTACTTTAATGAGGTGGGAAGAGACCTCATGTGTATGGAATATATATGAGTAATCCCATATATTAACATGAAAATTCCAACTTGGATTTTTATCTTCAGTGGGGCGTTATTTCCATCGTTTGCCTTTAAGTCAGTAACAACCCAAAATATATTCACTTGAAATTTCCCTGTCCCAGAATTTCTGGTAACGATACTTTGTCTTTCACAGAGAATGACATAACTGAAAGGCACCTTAGCTAGCGATCTTTTAGGCCCAGGATGTGAGATGTCACGCTCCCCCTTCCCGTGGCCGCGGCAGACATTGCTCATCAGTCTTGGTGCCCATTCATTTCGAGGCTGGGTAGAGCCAACAGATGCCTCTCCTTACAGCGTTCTAGTTTGCACTAACCACTTGAAGTTTTTGAACATGAGATGAGGCCTATTGGACACAATCCTTCTTTCAGGGTGAGCAAACGTATTGTTAACTAAAACTTAAAAACATAAAATAATCACTAGATCTATATTTAAAAGAATCTCCACAAATAACAATTTTGAGAGTAGGGCTTCATTTTAAAGCGACGCAAGTCAAAATGAATTCTGCTATACTGCTCATTCTTAGCACTGTTCCTGCGGCTCAGGCAATTTTTAGGACTGTTGCTTGAGGATCTCGAACAAGGGCTGTGGCATTACAGCATTCGTACACCAATTGCTTTGGCACGTACCCTTTCTCCAATTTTCCCCCCCCAAACACACACACATCTTATACTTCATTTCTCATTCTGTTAGGCATTATTCTGTGTTATAATCACATAGCAATACAAATCTGAACATCAGTGTAGTCCCGAAAGGATTATTTAAGAGCATCGCACAAGTGAGAGCTTTATTACTTACTCAAATAATATTGTGCTAGCTCTTGAGATATGTCAATAAGCAAACTGAAAAAGTTTCAGGCATTGTAGAGCTTTCTAGTTGGACATGGCAGAGAGGGAAACAAACGATAAAGAGGGCAGTAAATACTGTTGTATGTCAGAATAAATTATATTACATAGCAGAGTAGATGAAGGACATTGAGGATACTGAGAATGGTGATGGGGTGCAATTTTCACAGAGGCTTTATGAAGAAGGTGAAATTTAAGCAAAGATTTGACAGGTCAGAGAGTTAGGTGTGCATGCAGCTGAGGGAAAGAAGTTCTAGGCAGAGAACAGGAGTAAGCCTGGTGTGTTTAAGGAATAGCACGGGTTCAGAGGGAACCAGAAAAAGAGTGGCAGTTGGAGGTGGCAGAGGAGGGGAGGGACAGATAACTTAGGGTCTGTCACTTTACACAGAAAACCAAAATAGTACACATTCACATAAAAAGATCGATAGATATTAAATGTTGGTGTAATTAATATACCAAATTTAATTGTGTGCAGGTAATAGGTTTTAGACCAAAACACAATAGGAACCTGATTTCCTACAAAAATCTCCTCTCATTTTTAAGCCCTTTTCAAAATTTCCCCATCTTTCCTTTAATTAAACAAGAGACCCACTTGTGAATGTATCTTTCCCTAGTTTTTGCAAACTCACCCATCACTTTTCTAAATGCAATCTCCATAACAAATTTTCAGATTCAGAGTTTGTGTTTTTCTACATTAAACATAACTACCTCTGAAGTGTTTTGTGATATCTCTGCAAAGTAAATTATATTACAGTGCATTTTGGGCTTCATTTACGAACTAAAACAATTGATTTGAGTTCATTGCCTCCTTGGCATAATGATGTGAACTGAAACGGTTTTCATCAAAAATGCTAAAGGTGTCTCATGAGTACCCTTCAGGCTTCTCTGATGGAATTGAAATGAGGTGATGATTTCGTACAAACTCAACCAGCAACACGTCTCTATGTATCTCCTGCTTTCTTTGCAATAACAGTGAGTCTCAGCCTTTAGAGAGACAGAGTTATGCCTGGACATTCCACTGCCAGGAGGAGGGCTAACTCCTGGGGACACAGAATCCAGCCACATTGTGTGCAGCTATTGTGTGGCACAGTGACTCTGCCAGCAGTGTGGAGGATATGCTAAGATAAGGCAACTCTCACAATTCTTTTGCCATTTGTATACTGTTCTATAATTTTCAAAACACACTCATGGTTTTGCCCCAGAAAGCTGCACAATATGCTGCTTTTTTTTAAATTGGAAATGATTGGAGAGCCAAAGCATACATATGCAAAACAAACAGTAATCAAGTTACAAACTCCTCAGCCCCAGCCATAATTACATTTGCACGGTGCGGAGTCAGCCTAACTAGTTTTAAGTTCTAACTCTCCTACTTACTAAGTCTGTAACTCTGGATAAATTAATAATAAAACTCCCTGTGCTCAGTTTCCTCACCTGTAAGTCTGGGCTAACGGGAAATTAACAAGTACTATGCAAGGGGAGGCTTAATAAATTCTTGCCCTTCAGGTTTGTTCTCTCATAAGACCCATTCTTGGAAGCCAGCCACCACGTAAGGACACTAGGGCTAGACAACAAAATCATGAAAGGCCAGAGGGTGAGCGGCTGTGGTGGACATCTGCCACAGCATCTCTTCCGACTAAATGTAGCCTCCTGAGTGACCTTAGCTACACTGTGTGGAACAGCAGAACCATCCCATTGATCCCAATAAACCCATTGAATTACAAGAAATAATAAAACACTGCTGTCTTCCCCGCAATGTTTTGGAGTGATTTGTTAGTGTCAATGGAGATCTAAAACAGCCAAAATATACTTCTTTTAATGTAATATTTAAACCTTTTTGGATTTGACCTCTGCAATAGATTTTTATATATTGTACTGGTTGAGGCAATAGGCAGTCAAGGAGAGAAGAAGGGTTCATAACTGTACCTGAGACCGAATACAGGAAGCAGGTATAATGAGGTAAAGAAAACAATAAATTATTAATATCTGGCAGTAGCATTTCTCTTAGGCTCAGAATTGTACTTGTTTGGAAAAAAGGAAATTCTTTGGTAAGTATAGCAATTAGGACATAGTTTGGCAACTTGTAACAGAAAAAAAAAAACATACACACAACACATTAACAATGGCTTATATAAGACGGATCTTTATTTTTCTTGCGATTGTACACAAAACCAAAGGGAGACAGTCCAGAACTAATATGGTAGTCTCGGCTTCTCCGGGACCCAGGCTCCTTCCAGCCTGATGCCGTGTCATCTAATGGCAGAGCCTGCTGTCCATGATGGCTGGTCAGGCTCTGCAATTCGGGTGTGTGCTTCAGCAAAGGGGGAGGAGGGGAAAAAGACTGTGCTAAACTTCCGCTTACTTCTCAAGGAGAACTAAGTGAAAGCCACACCTGCTCTCAGGAATGAAGAAAAACGCATGATTTTATATTTCTGGCAATGTGTGATATGAGCACTCTATATGGCTGACAGCTCTTCATAAAAACTACCTTATCAAATTACTCTGTGTGAAAGGAATGTGTATGTGTGCGTTTTTGTATAATTTGTTGGAAAGACAGAATCATATATGGGAAGATGTGAATGGCAAAGTGATACCAATGTGAGGGCAATCCCAGGAGCGGAGGTGACCAGCACATTGTAAGCTTCCCAGAGCTTCCTGAAGAAATTGTATGGAGGACTTTATGCAAAACAGAAATTCCAGCAATTGTTTCTTTCTTTACTTCTCATTACATAAATTTTGAAACAGGCACAAAATTCAAAGTAATGATATAATGAACCTCCCTTCCCATATCCAATATCCATCACTCAGTTTCAATAATTTCAACATATGGTGAATCTTGTTTCATTTGTATACCTTCCCAACATTGGAATATTTTGAAGTGAATACCAGACATCATATCACAGGTTAAGGTTTTCTGGATCACAAAGGATCAAAGACCGTGAAAGCATCTGGATTAAATATGAAAAATGTATAGTTAAAGATTATAGAGTCATAGAGCAGAATTGGACAGTACAAAGGGAAAATAGTGGATAGTGTGAGCAGTTTAGAATTGAATAAAAACGACATATGAGAAGAACTATAGGATAATTAAGTAACCAAGATAAGAACAGGAAAAAAACACTGCATGGATAACATGAAAGAGGAGGCAGTGGTTTTGTGAAATAGTGGAAAAGACCTACAGAAAGAAAAAAGAAATTATTCAGGTTACAGAACATTCAAGGAGTTGCCAGTGGAATCACTAATGAAGACTTAGAAGATGAAGACCAAAGAGAAAAGTGAAGAGGTCAATAACAAACACTACTGGTTACTTGCATAACATCCATTCTCCTTTTTCTTCTGAGTAACAGAACCTAAATGTATTCGGGCAGCAGCGTGTTTGACTAAAGGTGACATTTTACCACTTCTCCTTTACCACAGAGTCTGTGAAATTCAATGCACAGAGCCCTGGAAAGGCTCTTTAAAGAGGTTGATTCAGCTGGAGGGGCTAACTTCCTACCCTTTGTGCCCTTCATCCCTTTCCCTCTCCTTCTAGTATAAAAGAAGCAATTATTGCAGTCCCATCAGGCATTTCCAGCTCAGAGGCAGTGCAGGGATGTTGGAGGCTGCATCCCTGACAACCCTGGGGCTGCCATGTGGGCTGTGGCCTGCTGAACTCTGTATTCTGATGCAGAAGACACAAACACAAGCCACTTTAGCTAGGAAAGGGGTGGTTTCTGTGGAAAGAGGCTGAGATTAATTTAATTAATATAGGTGCAGTGAAGAAAATACAGTGAAAAGTCTCTGAAGGAGAAATGGAAATTTTTGTTGAACAAAGCAAAATGAATGAAACATTTTCCATTGGCCAGATGTTGCTATTCGGTAAATACTGTCTCTCCCAATTGAATTTTTAGATGAAAAAGGCTAGGCATCAAACATTTCTTACAAAGCATTTCTCCAAAGCTGATCTAGAATCAGACTCAGAAGTGTTACCTCTATCACTTATTAATTGTTAATATTAGTACTAACTTCTTAAAATTCTACAACTTTTTCAATTTTGTAATACCTTCATATATTTTGAGCCTTGAATGTGTGTGAATCATTATAGTTGACGTGTCTGGGGTACGAAGTGCTGCATGGATCATGGTATCAGGTAAGGCCAAAACAACAGCTACTCTTTACTGATTAGTGACATTGTATGAGGCACTAAGTGAAATAAATTTCGGATATTTTCTCATTTAATGTCATACCAATGCTAGGAAGTAATTATCGTTATCGCTGAGTGTTAGGTGGAGAATCATGAAGTTCAGAGATGTTGAAAACTTACCAAGTTCACTCACCTAGAACACAGGCACTGGGATCCAAATCAAGAATGGTCTTATTCCCATGTCTCCCAATAATTCAAAACGGGCAATGTGAGGTGTTCTTAAAAAATTTAAAAATGGTACAAGATAAGAGTTTAGAGATAAACTCTGATATACTTTACAAAGATACTTTATATATACTTTATAGAGTATATAAAACCAGGGATTTTACTCTATTTCTACAGAAGAAGAAAGCAAGTCTCAGCTAAGTTACTGACTTACCTCACACGACTTAATCGTCTCGTGTTTCCAATACAGGACACAAATTGTTGCCCCTTCCACTCTGCCCTTGGTACCACCCAATACACAGCATCTAGTTGCCAGAAATCCTAGGGGAAATGATGTGAGAGAGAGCAATGATACTTACCTTTTTTTAAAAGCTGTTTAAATAGAAACCCTTCATTTTGTTTAAATTATAAAAATGGCACACATTTATTTAAATAAAAAAGAAATCTAAGACAATAGAAGGGCATATAGTGGAAAGCAATGTCCCCCGGTTCAACGTCTTCTTTCACCTGTGAAGTAGTTGATGCGATGGAAATCGTCCATGCCATAAACAGTCAGAAAGTGAGACAAAGTGTACGAAAATTCTGTTTGCAGACACTGGGCAACAGGCAGTGTAGGAAAAAAATGCCCCCAGTTTCCTGCCTAAGGGCAATTTTCAGAATATGATGAAGGATGGGGGAGCCCCAGCAGAGCACCACAGTTTTAGTGGGTAGAGGAGATGGCAATCAGTACCAATGGCACCCTCTTCGCAGCCCTCCCAGCACCTAGAGGAACAAGTACTTTGTGCCTGAAGTGGGGTCTGGACAGCGTGTGCGGGGAATCTACCACATAGCCTTCAGCTGGAAAGAGATGACCAAAGCAAGACAATGAGTCTTAACATTTAATCAATTTAAGTTACATTTTAATAACATACTAGTTCTTTAGACACTGCATGGCACAACATGGCACACTATTTCTGTTTCACTTTCACAGCAGTACTCAAAGTATTTAGACATTTTATCAGTCTTCCCAAGGAACTTTCACAACCCCATGATATTCAAATAATTCTCTTAAAGTACTGATGATGTTACCATCTTTCAACACTTTTCTCCTCTTCAATGATAAATTTTTTAATTATATTTTGTTATTAAATTATGTTACTACAGCCCTGGCTGGTGTAGCTCAGTGGATTGAGTGTGGGCCTGTGAATCAAAGGATCGCAGTTCGATTCCCAGTCAGGGCACATGCCTGGGTTGCAGGCCAGTTCCCAGCAGGGGATGCATGAGAGGCAATCATACATTGATATTTCTCTCCCTCTCTCCTTCCCTTCCCCTCTAAATATAAATAAATAAAGTCTTAAAAAAACTGTTTAAAAAAATTATGTTACTACAGTTGTCTGAATTTTCTTCCTTTGCTCCCCTCCACCCAACACTCTACACTCCCTCAGACAATTCCCACACCATTGTTCATGTCCATACGCCATGCATATGTGTTCTTTGGCTACTCGATTTCCTATGCTGTACTTTGCATCCCCATGGCTATTCTGTACTTACCTATTTTTACTTCTTAATCCTCTCACCTCTTCACCCATTCTCCCATCCATATGGCAACCATCGAAATCTCCATATCCATTATTCTGTCTCTGTTCTTCTTGTTTGCTTAGTTTGTTTTTTAGATTCAATCTTTCATAGATATGTACTTATTGCCATTTTATTGTTTATAGTTTTGATCTTTTTCTTAAATAAGCCCCTTTAATATTTCATATATGAATAGTTTGGTGATGACAAACTCTTTTAGCTTATTTTTGTCTGGGGAGCTCTTTATCTGCCCTTCAAATATAAATGATAGCTTTGCTGGGTAAAGCAATCTTAGCTGTAGTTCCCTGCTTTTCATGACTGAATATTTCTTCCCTCTCCCTTCTTGCCTACAAAGTTTTTTTGGAGAAATCAGCTGACAGTCTTACGGGAACTTCCCTGTAGCTAACTAACTTCTTTTCTCCTTCTGCTTGTAAGGTTCTCTCTTTATCTTTAACCTTTGGCATTTTAACTGTTGTGTCTTGGAGTGGGCCTCTTTGCATTCATCTTGTTGGGGATTCTCTGTGCTTCCTGGAATTGCAGGTCTATTTCCTTCACCAAGTTAGGGGAGCTTTCTTTTATTACTTTTCCAAGCAGATTTCCAATTTCTTGCTCTTTCTCTGGAATTCCTGTGATGTGAATGTTAGAACATTTGAAGTTGCCCCAGGGTCTGCTTATACGATCCTTGATTTTTGGAATTTTTTTCCTATTCTTGTTCTTATTGGTTGCTTTTTGCTTCCTTGTGGTCCATGTAATTAATTTGATTCTTAGCCTCATCCATTCTACTGTTGTTTCACTATAAATTGTTCTTCTTTATTTCAATTAGTGTAGCCTTCATTTCTGACTGGATCTTTCTTATGCTGTTCAGTTCCTCACTAAGTTCCTTGAACATCCTTATAACCAGTGTTTTTTAACTCTGAATGTAATAGATTGCTTATCTCCATTGCATTTAGTTCTTTTTCTGGAGTTTTCATTTGGGCCATGTTTCTGTGTTTCATTTTGGAAGCCTCCCTGTGTTTGTTTCTACATATTAGGTAGAGCTGCTATGACTCCCTGTCTTGTTGTAGGTGTCCTGTGAGGTCCAGTGGCACAGCCTCCCTTATTGCCCTAGCTGGGTACTCGAGGTGCACCCTTTATGTAGTCTGAACACACCCTCCTCTTATAGTTGAGCTTTGGTTGCTGTTGGCAGATTAAGGGAAGGAATTTACCCAGACCAGTCAGTTGCAATGACTGGTTGTGACCACTGTCCACCAACCTCCGTGGTGGACCAGTTGTGCAGGGGCAGGGTGGTGGTGCTCCACTGTGGTCTGTAGCTATCCACTGGATGCACACACTCAGGGGTTTCCTGGGTGGTACAGACCATGGTCAACCCCCACCTGTGTTCTGCCTGGGGCCACACTGCATGAGCTATAAAACAATCTGAGATGGCTGCTACTTGTGCTGGGCTTGGAGATTCCCAGGCAAAGCCTAGCTGTGAATCTAAGCTGACTGCTGCTAGTGCTGAGCTTGTGGTCACTTAGCAAGAGGTATGTGGGCAGGGGGGTCACAATAGCTGTCTGTTGCCTGTTTGAGAGGATTTAGGAAGTCATGAAACATGAGCCAAGACCATCCACTCATATGGAAAAGTTACTGTTAACAGCTTTGGTGGGCCCATAATTTCAGTGGCACAGAGTTTCAGGGGATCTCTAGGGTGGGGTAAAGTGTTAGCCAGGTTGATGGATTCTTGGATATGGTTCCTGCCTACTGGCTCTGTGACTCTGTGGGGGAGGGTTCAGAAAAGAAACAATGACTTCTACCTGGGCATTTAGCAGGCATTTACCCTGACCTCTGACCTCTGACCACATTTCTGTCTGGGAGAAAGCTGTCCCCCAGCTCTTGCCTTGATGCCAGACACTTCAGTTCCTCCTGTATGCCACTGGTGTCTTTCAAGCTGCTACTCCAGTGCTGGTGCTCTGAGGGAGTGAGTCTGAGTTAGTTCATGTGTGGGTTCTTTAAGAGGAACTGCTTGGGACTCTAGAAGTTTTTTCTACCAACTCAATCACTGCTGGTTTTGTAGCAAGAAGTTGTAGGAACTTATCCTCTTAGCACTGGAACCCTGGACTGGGGGGTCCTGGTATAAAGCTGGGACTACTTGCTCCCAAGATATCCCTCATGAATTTTTATCCACCACACATGAATGTAGGATCAGCAGGATCTGTGTCTCCACCCCTCCTACCAATCTGGATGGATGTGGTTTCTTTAAGCCATAGTTGTCAGACTTCCATTCGACTAGCTTTCTGACAGTTCTGAGTGATGGTTTTTCAAGAGTTTAGCTGCAACGTTGATGTGGTTGTGTGAGAAGGTGAGTCACATTTACATATGCTGCTGTGCTGACCAGGGGTCTGATACTTACCTACTGTTGGCAAGAATTATTGTACTAAATCCAAAAGACTGTAAATAGCGGAGAAACAGGTTGAAAGGAAAAAAAAAAAACAACAAGACTTCATATTAGTCCAATTTATTATTTATATAATAAATAATAGCATGCTAAATGCATTGTGTGACCAAATGGGAAATCCCCCACTAGCGGAGTAGATTTATGATCATGACTAAATTTTAGAAGTGTTACATCATTCTCTCTTTTCTCACGTGTGGAGCAAAACATCTGCCCCATGCCAGCAGCAAGGGGTTAAATGCTGTTTTAGCCTTACTGTAAAGTGAATATACATGCCTGTCCAGAAAGTATCCAGCCGTGTAATTCGAAAAATAAAGACATTTCTTGAAGAAGATACAAGATACAAGAAACATTATGCATAGGACAATGATGCCTCAGTCTCCTTCAAAATGGGCACTTTGAGACCTCACACAGTTCATCCAGCATCTCTTCCACCATTCAAAACACTGCAAAATGCTTTGTTGGAATCATCATCACTGCCCTGTTGTATTTTCTTGAATCTCATTGATGGTCTGAAATCTCTTCCTTTGCAAAGGTGATTTTAGTTTTGGGAAAAACCAGAAGTCACAAGGCACTAAATATGGACTGTGTCAGCCTGGTGATTTGATGTTTTGCCAAAAAACTCTGCATAAGACATGATGCCTTAGTGAGCGCATTATCATGATGAAGCTGCCAATCACCAGTTGCCCATAGCTGTGGCCTTCTGAATCATCTGAATAGTTTCTGCAGAGGAATGTTTAAGCTTAATGCAAAGCGTGATGCAGATTTTCTACTCACTCAGTCATTTTGAATTCGACAGCCACACAGTGCACGTGCTCACTCAACAGCATCTACCTCCCCCACTAACTAGTACAGGGAAGTCATCACTATTCATTCATGTGCATTCAGTCCACTCTCCTTGGCTGCCAGACTACATCAATATGGCACAAACCATGCTAGTTATGTAAATAATGTCTGGACTTTTGCTGGACAGTCCCCAGAAATCAGTTCATCCCAATGAAAGCTGATGAGGAGTGTCAGAGGTTCAGGGGAAAGGAGAAGAATGAGAAAATGCATAAGCAACTGAAGAGTTAAAAATAGGATTTTCAGATTGAGCAAATAAAAATCCAGGGTTCCCAATTAAATTTTAATTTCAGATAAACAAAGAATAAATTTTAGTAGAAGTATACCTCCAAATCCCAAATATTACATGGCTCACAATGGGTTGCAAAATAGAGACAATTTATTGCCCTAAGTATTGCATGACACATGGACTCATACAAAAATTATTAGTTGTTTACCTGAAATTTAAGTTTAATTGGGTGTCCTACATTTTATCTGGTAGCTATAGTGAGAGAGAGATGGAGAGAGAGAGAGGAAAGGAGGCAGGAAGAAAAGAAAACTCTAGGACATTTATCAAGAATCTCAATTTCAGCTAGTACGGCCTCTCAGGTCAAAAGAGCCTGGGCCACATTTTTTTTTGTTCAATTGTTTTGAGGTTCCAAATACAGTGAAATATAAGAAAAGTTCCAGAAAGGGTTACAAATTTTATGAAGATTTTATGTATGTTTTCATTTTTACAAATTAACACTGAAAATGAAAATATATTTTTGCTATTCACTAAATATTTACTGAATATATATTTTAAAATTAAGCTGTCATGCACTTAACACAGTATGATAAGATAGTGGGAAACAAATATGAAATTTTAAGCTCACTTTAAATCATATAA
>PVKM010017172.1:0-26168 GCA_004027735.1 Carollia perspicillata
CTTTATTTCTTCTGCCCTTCATGATTTTTATGGAAGAACAAACCATATCAACTAAGATAAACCACTGCAACTAAATCTTCCCACTTTTTAAGAACTGCCCTAAAACTGAACTTCTAAGACTTGTTCATTCAGACAGGGACACACAACCACATTTTTAGCATGATTTCCTTGCATCAAGGAGATACATTGAAGTTCTGAGATTCAACCCCTTCTATTAGTTCTTGATTATGGGGAAGTCATTAGCATTTCTAAGTCTCAGTTTCTTGACTCAAAATTGTCTGTTTCACCCACCTCCCAAGATCCTAGTGGGGCTTAAGTGAAGTTATGTATATGAAAATATCTCTAACCTCTGTAATAAGGGAATAGAAATTACTTTGTTTCTCCTTGTGATGAATCTGACGTGATGTAATAAATCTTAGTCTTGAAAAACATCAAATACATTTTGTGGTTTTGATGAGTTTTTGAACCTTTGAAATAATACATTGTAAAACATATCCTGATATTCTGTCAATTGGATATATGCAAAAAATGAAACTGGACAACCTTCTTATGTCATATACAAGAATACATGCCACATAAATTAAAGACTTGAATGTTAGACTTGACACCATAAAAAATCCCGGAAGAAAACGTAGGCAATAAACTCTCGGACATTGCTCATAGCATTTTTTTCCTAAAATAGAGTAGATGCTCAATGTCACTAATCATCAGATTAAAAAATGCAGATTAAACCACAGTGAGATATTACTTCATACCTGTTAGAATGGCTACCATCAAAAACTCAGCAAACAAGCGCTGGTGAGGATGTGGAGAAAAGTGAACCCTCATGCACTGTGGGTGGAAATGCAGACTGGTGCAGCTACTGTGGAAAGTAGTATGGTGCTTCCTCAAAATATTAAAAATGGAATTGCCTATGACCCAGTAATTGTATTTCTGGGAATACATCCAAAAACCCCTGAAAAACTAATTTAAAAATATATACGCATCCTTATGCTTATTGCAGCATTATTTACAATAGCCAAGAAATGGAAACAGCCCAAGAATCCATCAGTAGATGAGTGGACAAAAAAAAAAAACTGTGGTACATTTATACAAGGGAATAGTACTTGACCATGAAAAAGAAGGAAATCTCACCCTTTGCAACAGCAAGAATGCATCCGGACAGTATTGTGCTAAGTGAAATAAGTCAGTCAGCTAGAGATAAGCATCATTTGATTTCACTTGTATGTGGAATCTAATGAGCAAAGTAAACTGATATACAGTATAGAAACAGACTCATGGATATAGAGAACAGCTCGATAGCTCACTGGGTGGAAGTGGTTGGGGTCTGGGTGCAAGAGGTGAAGGGATTAAGTAATAATAAAAAAATTCATAGACACAGACAAAGTATAGTGATTACAGAGGGAAAAGGGGGCGGGGAAGTAGTAAAAGACAAAGAGGGCATAAATGGTGATGGAAGGAGCTTGACTTGGGTGATGAACATATAATACAATAAACAAATGATATATTATAGAACTGTATACCCAAATCCAATTAAATTTTATTAACCAATGTCACCCCAATAAAGTTAAAAAAAACAACAAAAACAAAACAAATCAGTTAGGCTTGGTTGGAAAAACAGCAAATATACAGAGAAACCTCTCTTTGATTCCATGCACAAAGACATTGGAAATTACTGGATATGTAGCACACTCTCCCTGTCTCCATTTTATACATCTCACTCCTCCATGCTTATTGCTACCCAGTCAGACCAGAAATTACACTTGCTTCCAGAAATTGAGCATTATATTCTGTGCAATTTTATCTCTCTTTAAGAACAAAACAAAAATTATTGCCATTTTCCTGATTTTGCAAAAAATATTTTTGTTTTCACATCTCTCTTAAGTATGTGTAAAATCAAAGCCTTATAATGATGCCATTTAGCTTAGGCAACCTTTAAATGTCCTTCAGGGAATAACTTGGTGTAAAGTATACATTAATAATCATTTGTTATATTTAATCATAACTGCTGATCTCTTCATATTTTTCTTTCAGAAATGCATCGCTATTATATTAACTCATCTTCCTCTGCAGTATTCATCCATTTAGAGCTAACTATATAAAGAGCTCCGTTCTGGAGAGAACCATGGAAGAGCGAGTGCAGTCAAAGAAGACTGGAAATAGGTGTTGCCATCTCTTGAAAAGCAGAACTAATAATTCTATAAAAGATGAAAAATGCCCCATTGATTTGATCATAGGTAAATATGTGTATTAATAACATGTTACTAATACATCAGTGACATGATCAGCGTAAGCGCAGAATGTCAGAGCTAGGGTGAGAGTATTTGCTTTCAGTTTTGCTCCTCCAATAATTAACACAGCTTTTAAAGTGTTTCAAAGGTATCCAAAACTACACTGAAAGAACAAATAATAACATACAAGATAAATCAGAGGATACTGCTGCATTCATCTTACATATCCCTCGTACAAGAGTACTGTTTACGAGCATTATTGTATGAAAATACCTGTGTCTTATACTAGATTCCATGAAAAGTAATAAAAAACAATGTTATTTGTACATTTTGGAGATTAACTCCTTATCAGACGTATCAGTGAATATGTTCTCCATTTCCATGGGTTGTCTTTCTATTTTGTTAATGGTTTCCTGTTCTGTGTAAAAATATTTCAATTCGATGTAGTCCCATTTGCTTCTTTTTCTTTTGTTTACTTTGCCTGAAGAGATAAAGCAGATAAAATACAGCTACAAGTAATGTCTGAGATTTTACTTCTTACGATTTTTCTAGATTTGTATGGTTTGGGGTCTAACATTTAAGTCTTTAATTCATTTTGAATTTATTATTTTGTATGTTGTAAAATGATGTGTGCCTTGTTTTTTTGCTTATACCATGCTGTTATGATTACTATGGCCTTATACTATAGTTTGATAATAAGTAGCATGATTCCTCCAACTTTATTCTTCTTTCTCAGAACTGCTGTTGCTAGGCAGGGTCTTTTGTGGTTCCGTATACATTTTTGAAATATTTGTTCTAGTTCTGTGAAATACGTCATTAGAATCTTGATAGGAATTTCGTTGAAGTCCATAAAAATAATGCTATTGATTGTACTACTTCCTGATAGTCTTACTACGTGAATCTCAATACTTCATGTTTTTTAGGCAATAGCAAGTATTTATGGAATGTCTTCTCTACAGCAGAAACTACATAGGGAATAAAAATGCTACAACATCGCGATATTCTCCCTTACCACCATCTTGAAGAAAGTCACAGTCACCTTGGGGCAATAGTCCTATGAATGCCTATATGCATAAGCCCATCTACACAGACAGCAGTGTGGTGATGGCCAGAGGGAAAGAAAGTGGGGGCTGGGCGTAGAAGGCAAAAAGGGAGAAATGGGGACATCTGTAATAATATCAACAATAAAAATAAAATAATTATATAGACCCAGGGTGAAAAAGAAAGAAAGAAATGGATCCAGGCTTAGAGAGAGAGAGAGAGAGCGAGAGCGAGAGCGAGAGACAGAGAGAGAGAGAGAGAGAGAGAGAGAGAGAGAGGAGATGTAATGCAGAATGAAGGGAGAGATGGAGAAATACCTGTGACAATTAATACTTTGCTCATTCAGAGAATTAACACATTATTTGTTTAGCGTTCTCATGTGTGGCTCTATTTAAAATAAGTTTCAGCAGTATATTAGGCTACTAGCAGACAGTCATGTGATCTCTTTTACTAGCTTGTAGGACCTTACCAAGAGATGGCATTGTTTTGCTGGTCTAGGCCAGCATTTTCACACGCTTTGATTAGGCTGAGCCGACCCTCTTAAATTCTCACCATTCTTATTGTCTACTGAATGCTCATACAGTTTTAGCCTGTCACTTGATTGCATTTAAATCTGTAAGCTCTAATTTAGTTGGAGTAGGAAGGAAAGCACAAACATAACAATAAAAACAAAGAAAAAAAGGGTAAAAGATAAAAGCTTTAAAAATATTTGTATAGCCTCCTAAATAAGAGGAGAAATTACTCCTAGCTTGAGAGTAGTGAACACAACATTTCATAGGAATGGTATAATTTTTCTAGGCCTTAACAGTGATAAAGATAAGTGAGGCTGGTTTTAAAAAGAATAATAAAAGGAACAGGACACAGTATCTGAAAGATTTATAATTCTCTCTTTCTATATCTTTATGAAGTCATTTGAATGTTTATAAGATTTCTATGGGCCAGCTACCAACATTAAAATAAGATTCCTCATATTATTCTAAATATGAGATAAAAATAAATAAAGCCATAGATTTTTTAGGATTCTGGATTAATGAAACAAGAAGGAAGGGAAGGAGGGAGGGAGGGAGAAAGAAAACAAGGTAAGGGGGAAGGGAAGAAAGGGAGCATGAAGGAAGGGGGGAGAGGGAGGGACCTTGCAACTACATCGAAACTTCTAGGAAAAACGGGAGTGCTCTTTCCCTTTTGCAGGTCTCCCCAGGCAGCAATTCTATGCTTATCTCTGTCTTACATTCCATGGTTTAACAAGGCCCTGTGACAATTGGTTCAGAGTAGGTAAAGGGCAACTCAAGGACTAATAGGAAACGGAAATAAAGTCTCTATGTTTTGTTTTATTTTACTGCATTTCATCTCAATTTATTTCAACTTGTTTATTATTTCTATTTCTATTCTAGTACCCAAAAAACTATTAGTCACTTTTTATTATCTCGTTAAATATTAAAAATGTTTCAGAGACTCAGCCTAGGTTATGTGTTAAAAATTAGCTTTGGCTGTTTTCTTCCTCTAGACCCCATATATAAAGAGATTGTCATCTATCAAAAATCCTGTGTTATTTATTTACTATTATCATCAAAAAGTGCTACACAACAAATAATCAGGGCTTTGAAGAGAATATTGCTAACTGGCATAATCATAGTATATTTGCATATTTCTGGAAAAACCTAAGAAAGAGCAATTTGCTTAATAATCAACCCTTTTAATGATATAAATTTACTTTCTCTTATATTTTGAGATTTTGAAAGTGGTTTACTACTACTGCTTTATTGTTGAGTAGTAAAGAAACCCCAGGTTGTCAACACTGTACTTTTCATTGTCAGAAAATGACAAAGCTAACATTGCTGAAGATTTTGCAAAACCCCCATTATTTCTGTAGATTCTAATTTTAGGTCCAGGTTTTCAAATGTACTGTTTGTTAATAAACTGAATGTTGGGTAGCTAGATTTGAAAGTATCACGTAAAACAAGTATGTAAGAGGAAATTTTTTAAAGTTTTGGTTTTGAATATATGTATATTAGATTACTTCATTATTTTGTAATTAAATTAAAATTCTTAGAGTATTGGATAACTTTGATGGTCCTTTTTATATATAACATGGTAATTGCTCATTGATCACATGGGAAGAATAATTTCTGATAAATTTCAAAACAGAAGATAAAACCCAAGGACAGGGGAGGGATAAAGAGCCTCCAGTTCACCAGGTCTAACTTTTATTAAGTACATTTCATTGGTTATGCTATTCCAGTTGTCCCAATTATTGCCCATTTGCCACCTTCTGCAAGCAACTCCCTTCCATCCAGCAATCCCCCCTTAGCTATCCATGGGTCACATGTGTAAGTTCTTTGGCTTCTCCATTTTCAGTGCTATCCCTACATCTCCCTGTCTATTTTATTCCTATCAATGATGCTTCTTAATACCTGCACCTTTTCCCCAATTCTCTCCCTTCCACCTCCCAACTGATAATCATCCAAATGATCTCCATACGTATGATTCTCTTCCTGTTCTGGTCGTTTTTTGTTTGTTTGCTATTTAGATTCCATTGTTGATAGCTGAGAATTTGTTGCCTTTGTAATGTTCATGGTTTTGGTCTCCCTCTTTTTCTGAAATAAGTACATTTAATATTTCATGTAATAATGGCTTGGTGATGACGAATTTCTTTAGCTTTACCTTGTCTGGGAAGTACTCTATCTGCCCTTCCAGTCTAAATCATAGCTTTGCTGGATAAAGGTTATAAGTCTTTGCTTTTCATCACTCTGAATACTTCTTATTAGTCCCTTCTTGCCTGGAAAGTTTCCTTTGAGAAATCAGCTGATAGTCATGGGGACTCCTTTGTAGGCAACTCTCTGCCTTTCTCTTGCTGCTTTTAAGATTCTCTCTTTATCTTTAACCTTTGGCATTTTAATTATGATGTGTCTTGGTGCGGTCCCTTTGGGTCCACTTGTTTAGGACTCTGTACTTCCTGGACTTATATGTCTGATTCCTTCACCGAATTAGGAAAATTTTATTTCATTATTTTTTCAAATAAGTCTTCAATTTCTTGCTCTTCCTCTTCTACTTCTGGCACCCCTATGATTTGTTTGTTGGTATGTTTGGAGATGTCCCAGAGTCTTCTGAGACTACCCACATTTTTTTGAATTCTTGTTTCTTCTTTCTGTTCTGGTCAAATGTTTATTTCTTCCTTATGTTACAAATCATTGATTTGAATCTTGTCTTCCTTCCCTTCACTGTTGGTTCCCTGTGGATATTTCTTTATTTACCTTAGTGTAATCTTCATTTGTCTTTTATGTTTTTGCCTAACTCAATGAGTTCTCTGAGCATCCTGATCACCAATGGTTTGAATTCCATCTCTGATAGGTTTGACTATCTCCTTTGATTTAGATATTTTTCTGGGGTTTTGTTCTCTTCTTTCATTTGGACCACTTTTCTTTGTCTCTGCAATTTTGCAGCCTCCCTGTGTTTGGTTCTGTGTATTAGGTAGAGCTGCTTTTACTCCATTAGCAGTGTGGCCTATGTAGAAAAGGCACCATTAATTGTGTAAGGTGGAGCCTTATGTAATTGCCAGGGTAGGGTCACCCACTTCACTGCTTTGTGGTTCTGTGTAGGGGAGGAGGTCTCAGAGAGTCCTCAGAGCCACTGCCTGTCTTCTGGAGGTTTGCCCAATACTCACCCCATTTCTAGTTACTTAACCCAAATTCCCACATGAGACTTCACCCTTCCAGCTGCTGCCCTGATGGTGAAACCCAGAGTGGGTGGGTTTGCATATGTCCTAAGTCTACACAGACCTTTTAAGCAACAAAAATCCAGCAGTTTCTTTTGCTGTACCAACTCTCACTGGTTTTTACAGCCAGAGGGGAAGGGGATTTATCTTCACAGTGATAGAACTCTGGGTTGTGCAGTCTGGCCTAGGGTTGAGATCGCTTGCTTCCAAGTCATCTGTCTTAATTTTTATATACCATATGTAAATGCTTGAACATCCATTCTGCCACCATCGCTGCTGCCTCCCTGAGCCACAATACTTCTCTGCCCTTCTCCACAACTCTGCCCCTCCTATGCATGTGGATGAATGTGGCTTCTTTAAATCCTTGGTTGTCGGACTTCCATACAGCTTGACTTCCTGACAGTTCTGGGTGTTATTAGTTTGAGATCTGGTTATAATTATTTCTATGGCTGCATGAGGAAACAAAGCATGTCTACCTATGCCTCCATCTGGACCAGAAATCTGCCCAGGTCTTACTTGAAGGTCAGCCAGTGGTCATATCCTTTGGATGACCTCCTCCAATATGTGCCATGATTTGCACATTTCTTTCAGCCCCAACCATTAGCCCCCAATTCCCTTCTCCATACTCACACAAACACAAAAATAGTTAACACACAGACTACAAATATATTATATTAAATATATAATTAATCAATATGAATAATTTATATATATACATATGTATGTGTATAAATATGTATATGTTATAACACATATGCATATAAATGTATGTGTGTATATGTATATATAAATATCACTTGAAGCTTATTAACAGCTGTACTAATGGAAAAGGCTAACAAAATTACAGTTAAGTATAAAAGAACGAGGACCCTTGGGATTTCTCAGCTAATTTCTAAATTGAAGCATAAAGATTACCTTAATAATAGAAATCTTAGTGTTCTAAACATTAGTGAAAATGTTTATAGAAAGATGATATAATGTCAAGAAGATAAAAAAAGAGTTTGTAATATATAAACTTCAGCCAAATATGTATCACCAAGATAATTGAAAGAAGACAAAGCTTTATATTCTCATGTTCTTACACCTTCTTCATTCTGTGAGATTAGACTAAATGTCATGGAAATATGAGAGGAATTCATAATCACTATGGCATTTTCTTTCTTCTAAGCACGAGGAAAATAAACACTTTATGGTACTTCTATCTTGGCATGATTTCCTCTGGATGGGGCCTTGGATGAAATCTAGCATGGGTAGGGATAAAGCCTTGTAGACACTGTTGAAACCAAACTTCAAAATCTTGTGAATAAAGTCTAGTCATGTTTAGGAGGTACAGCCAAACATTAAGTCAACAGAGGAAAAGGAAATGTGTTCACTTGTCTCCACTACCCTACCATAAAGAGACAAATAACTACCTTTACACAAGGTCCCTACCACAGAGTGCCTACGTGCTCTGACAGATTCGTTTATTGAAATAAGACACTTCCTTCCATTCAAAGTCTTATTTTTTTAACATCAGCAAAATGCATAAATTTTAATTCAAAAACCAAAGTATTCCAATCTTGCTCTAATTTTTATGTGTGTGTATTTATTTTTTATTGTTGTTCAAGTACAGTTGTCTCCATTTTCCCCCTACCACTGACCCCCTCCCCACCCACCTTTATCTCCCACCCTCGATCCTCCCCTGCTTTGGCTTTGCCCACAGGTCCTTTATACATGTTCCTTGATGGCCCTTCCCTTTCTATCCCCTATTGTTCCCCCTCCCCTTGCCTCTATGGTTACTATCAGTTTGTTCTTTATTTCAATGCCTCTGGTTATATTTTGTTTGCTTGGTTGTTTGTTGATTAGGTTCCACTTATAGATGAGATCATGTGGTATTTTCCTTTTACTGCCTGGCTTATTTCACTTAGCACGATTTGTTTTTTGATATTGGGTTTTTCCTCTTCAAACTGATGGCATGTAACTAGGACATGTAATGTAAAACTGGTCTACACTGTTTACAACATATGCAGATCTTGACTAATAAAACTGTCATAAATTAACAGGCAGTCAATGAGAGATGGTTCATAGTTTCCTGAGACACCTATTAGAGTTGTTTCAGGGGGACCATTGTCTCATTTTATGAAAGCATTATAGAAGCAGGTTTTATTGATATTTCCATGAGGACAAATAAAATCATGGTTTTCCACAACCGTCCAAATAATTAAATCATAAGACATCTTATTTAAATATACTTTCATAATTGGGTCATGCAAATATTATAACTGAATTTCTTGTTTGTGGTTGTAGCAGAAACCAAAATAGAGTGAAATAATTTATCCTGCAGCATTTTTATCCTTCCCTCTTTCCTTCCCTCCCATTACTCCTTTCTTCCTTCTTCTTTCTTTTCTTCATTCTCCACATTTTCCCCATAATTCAAGGTCTAGAAAGTTGAATGTATAAGAATCCAGTGAACTTAACTTGAAAGACTTTCTTCGGAAGTTTTATATTTTGTCCTGTAAAGTTAAAGTAAAACATGCTCACTGTAAAACAGTCAAACAATATAGAAGTAACTTCCATTTTTCCATTTTTTCAAGCACTACTTCACTTGGGATGCATGCCTTTTCCGAACAGTTTTATGATTTTAGAAAATGAAAGAGTATTTATTAAACATTTGAATTGCACTGGTATGACTTGACTATGATAAATACCAAATGAGAATGAGATTGGCCCTGCCCTCAGAAAGCCAACCAGGTAGCACAAGGAAATAAACTATTTGCACTAGTAATTAGGCTTCTGTATGAGAAAGGTAACTGGAGTGGTAAATTAGAGTAGTTTAAGTGTCGGACATATTTGTTACAGAAAATTAGCAAGAATTGTAACAGGTAAGTACTCCACTCCTTCCCAATGCCCATTCAACCATCAGTTCTCTTTTCTGAGCCTAGTAAATGCGGGAGTGGTAGGCGCGCAGGGCTTGGAGATTGTGAACAAAACAGGGGAACAGACAGTTAACGCAGGACTGCTCCTCTGAGTCTGAGGGCTACTGCCAGAGAGCCCTGAGGCAAAATAAGAAGGAGCTTGACACCTTGACTTTCAAGAACTCTCCTAAGAAAGGAACAACTAACTATCCTGTGGAGAAAGGAGCCATTGTTCACCCCCTGCCCTCAGAAGCTGTGGGAAGATTGTCAGGTAGAATAATGTTGAGAACAGCACTGCTTCAAGTTGAGAAAGGAGCCCTTCCTAGTGACTCAGGAGAGACTGGGGGACTTAGGAAATTCGGCAGCCAGGGAGACGACAATTCTGCAAAACTAAAGAGAAGCCTGCTCTTGGTAAAGTAATAAACAGACAAACAAATAAATGAAACTGTTAAAGGAGACAGTTGCAAACACAAAAAGCATCAAGAAAGAGAATATCAAAATGAAAACAATTTAAAGCAGTTCCGTTATAATATCAAAAAGTCATTCTAAGCTAAAATCATATTATTTGTAAACTACAGAATTAAATAGATAAATTGGATGGAGGGTGGTCATTTGGACTTACATTAGTGTCCTGGATATCAAATATAAGAAAAAGCTTAACACAAATCAAGATTCAAAAGAAGATAGAAATCATGAAGTGAAAGGCAAAAAGACAAAAAAGACAGATGAAAGGGACATACAATAAATTAAAATAGAAACAGAAATAGAAAAAGGGATTGATTTCACCAAACAAATATGAAAAAGTCTATACTGAAATTAAAATATGTAGATCTGAAGATTTTTCCAAGCTTCAGCAGGGTTATAAGAAAGGATAAATCTCTATGCTGACCTTTATAAAATTTCCAAATTTTGATGCATAAATATAAAACAAAACAATGAGAACTTAAAATCTGTAGAGAAAGGCTGAGCAAAAAGAACTATCTCTCAAGAATGTCATGCCAGGCCAAGGTATCATGCACTTGTCAGTGTGGAAAAAGATAAAGCAACCTGTACAAAGAATCATGCAATATATGACCCACATATCTAACCTGCAGAAAATATTTAGAATGATCTCTAATTGTACGAACTATAAGTAAGAGCAAAATGCTCACTGTAGGAGAAGCTAAAGAGTAGAGGCACTCTAATTGGAAACCTTGATGGAATGAGAACATGTGTACATGTTGAATCATATGTAATTCATCTGTAACTACCATTTTTTAAAGCTCAGGTAGTAGTTCATATAATTCAAATCATTTCAATACCTAGGGGAAGAGAAGGAGGATAGGAAGAGTAAATATATTAAAGTTTCTATTTGAATGAGATAGGAGACAACAGCAGGAAAAAAAGTGAAATATTTTGATTGAAGGGGAGAGATGGCATCTTGTTTTCTTATAATGGAAAATAAATCTGTTCACATTGAATTATTAGGAAAAGAAATTAATAGGTAAAAGAATAGAAAATCAACTGAATTAAATAGAAAGGAAAAGGAAAGAGCAAACAAAATAACCTAATTAGTAAACCTAGAATAAGATGGAAAGAATAAAGCAAGTTTTTACATAGTAAAAACATGCTGGGTTTTTCCATTAAATGATTGTTAGACTGTGTTAGCTAATACAATGCAATTTGTGTGCCTTGTGAGAAATATACTTACAAATATGCAATACTGAAACACTGGAACTCTATTCTTTGGCCTCATCTCATCTCGGATGCTCTCCCTGTCTGACTGTATCCATGACTGACCCCTGAAATAGCACATTATCCCTGAGTTCAATCCTATTTACTCTGTGGCTGAATATCATGTATAGTTGCAGGAAATCGAAGATGGGACAAAACTCAGGCAGGGATGAGCTTATCTGCTGTACATATTTGAACACTTTAAAGACTAGGCACATAGGGCTTTATTTTTGTAAGTTCCTTAAAACTATCTGCATTAAAATGGTTTCCTCAAAATGTCATGTACACAATGACTTTAGTTTTCTATGCACATTTATAGTCAATGACTGAACAAAGAATATTCTTATGTTAGAAGGGTTTTACTGATCAATGAGACCACAGGAATAATTATATTGGTAGCTCGAAGAATTATAGAGATAAAATAATGTAGTTTTAAAATATGACACATAATTACCTCAACAGTGCAGGGATGGAGGCTGTGGAATGCAAATGAGAATTGGAAAAAAGCACAGATGATCGAAATGTAATGGAGAGGAAAGCAGAATTTACAATTAGAGTTTACAATTAGAATCTTTCCAGTTCTTCAAAGTTTTGGTAAATGAATAAGTAATCAGATAAAGGTCTATTTTTTTTTTACAATGTCCATCCCTTTTTCTATTTTCTTTCACCCTAGGGTTTGGTGTCCTTATGGCATCAAAATTCCAATATACAACAGAACACTTTAGTATACTAGGGCTGCCGTAACAAATTACCATAAAACGGGTGCCTTCAAACAACGAATGGGTGCACTTACTGTTTCAGATTTCTGGAGACTATAAGTCCCAAGCAAAGTGTCAGCAGAGCTCTGTCCTCACCGAAAGCTTTAGGAGGCAGTGTTTCCTTAGATTCTGGTGTTGCTAGGAATACTCAGCATTCTTTGGAAGGCAGATACATCACTGCAATCTGCACTCAGTTGTCACATGACATTGACTCTGTATGCTTGTGTCCTTTCTCTACCTGAAAGGACACCAGTTGTATCGGATTAAGTGCCCACCTTATTCCAGTGTGATCTCATCTTAACTAATTTTATCCTTGATGAATCTATTTTCAAGTGAAGTCACATTCTAAGGTTCCGGGGAGGTTTTGATTTGGTAGTGGTGATGGGGGTGATGAGGCGACACTGTCCAAACCAGTGCAAGCACTAGCTTAGCTTAACGGTCTTCATAAACTCACGGGCACTTCCTCTTCGATACTTCTGCCTAACCATAGAATCAAATACTTTTTTCTAACTTTTAAATTAATTTGGGATATCAACATTTAGAGAATCACTTATGGTATAAAGAAAAAAAAAAAACGAAGGGCTGTCTTAGGTCCTTAAAATCACATCATTAATACTCAAACCCTCTCTACCTAATTGTTCATTGTTAAGAAGGGTATGTATATGGCCTCAGGCAACTCTCTTAATCAATTCACATAGAGAACAACCACATCAGAGAATTCACAATGGCCTTCGAAATAATTGCCTGACCCCACGGCTGGACAGTCTGTAAGCAGACTTGCAAATTAGCAAGCAGAGCGTGTCAAAAACGGATAGTGGTTTCACAGTAAATTATATCAGATCCCAGAGTGCGGGTGCCTTTATCAATTGTGCCTTAGAAAGCTGCAAGGGCAGCAAGGAAGGAATATAAACATGTCCCTTATATTTTGCACAAAACTGTCAGCTGAGAAACAAAGCCTCTGTTTTCAGAGCATGATCACAAAGGCTCTGCTGTTCAAAGATGAGGGTACAGATTGTTAAACCCACTGAGGATGAGTGATAGACTAAGGTCTACTTAGCTCCTTAACAACAGAATCCAAAATACAACAAAAACAGTCTTGGTTTCCTTGGTGTCCTTGTCAGTTTTAAGTCAGCACTCTCTCAACACCAGGATACACACACACACACACACACACAGCTCACCATTGATAGAATGGTTCTTGCATTGCACAATGAAATGAAGAAAAATGTTCGAGAAAAAAATTAAGAGAGAAGAACATGTGGGAGGACCTGGGGTAGGAGTTTGGGACAGAATGAGTTGGTTTTGGCAGAAAGACCGCTGCAGGACTCTGGCGACAGTGACTGCTCACAAATGCTTTGAGCTCGTTGTTAGACAAATGCTTGTTTGCTTGATACATTTGCAGTTGGAAATGAAAAGTACTCCAGTCGGCTGGAAGCTGAACGGCTTCTCTCTGGGAGTTCAGCATCTGTCAGGTGAATCAGAACAAGGGTCCCACTTATATTAAGCAGGAGAAAAATTATATCTAATGAACTGCTGATACCAAGTGTTTATTGATTTCTCTAAGGCATGTTCAAATCAGATGTAAGTTAAAAGGCTAACATGAGTTTTTGATGATCTGGGAAAACTATTCACAGAGAAAAACTAAGATTGAAGTTTTTATAAGCAGAAACCCTTGTTGAAGACAAATCATATGACAAATCTACTACTGAGTGTTTTACCAGATGATTATTTCATCCTCACAACTATCCTGCCTGAACACTTTTTGTTCCATTTCACAGATGAGGAAACGGGCTGTGGGAAATTGAGTAATTTGTCCATAGTTACAACATGAGCACTTTGAAGCACTGGAATAGAAATGGCATGACTTAAAAACACTTGTACTTACTCCCCAGAAAATGATGCTTCTCTAGAAAATGGTGCAGACGGTAAAAGGAATTTAAGTATTCAATCTGACCCCTCTGTTCTACACATGAGGATGTTTACATTAAGAACCAGGTGTTACAGTGATTGCACAAAAACCACACAGCAAATCCAGGACTAAATATTGGTGTTCTGACTCTATGGGAGAAACCATGGTTTTTTTCGTAGTACTATTTAGTATGGGACTCACATAGAGATCTAAATGTTTTCGTATAGAGCTAGAAATGGACCACTGTGGGGAAAGCTGGTTCTTGGAATGTGGAGTTAGTAACAAAATACAGTTAGTCATTTTAAGCCAGACTAAGGTGGACCAACCCTCCTTCCATAGTTATGACTTGGTTACAAAATATGGAAAGGAGAATGTGATGACTGCCTTAATACAATATCTCTCACTGGCTATCAAAATACTACTTGTTATGTTGGACCTCATGTTCAAAGAGTTGATCTAATCACACTCAGTTCATTGCCCTTGGTCATGAATCTTTATAAAGAAATTCACATTTTTCCTTTATTATCTCGAGTCACCTCCATTGCTTCTATCCCTCAAAAAGGACCTGCTCTGATCTACTTTGCGTAGATTCTTTAAAATTGCAGCATAGCATGTAATGTTGTTTCATATGTGTATAATTTTAATATACATAAATAAACTTGTGGTAAAAAATTGTTTCCTACTTTTCTCACTTAATGTTTAATTATAAAGCATTTTGAACATACAGAAAAGTTGTAAAACTTTTACATTGAACATCTATATACCCATTACTCATTCAACCAAATGTCTTGCTGCTCATCTGTTTATGTCTACCAGATGTTGAAATCATTTCAAAGTATATTGTAGGCATCAGTATACTTCTGCCTAAATATATCAGTATGCATATCAGTACCTAAGGCTAAGGAAAGCGGAGGGAACCTTTTTTTGCACGATGATAAGGAGCCCTCACAGCCTATCCTGTGCACATCATCTTGTTTGGGAGAATGTTCCCGTATTCTGGGCCCGGTTTGGACTCTTGTTCTGGCTAAGAATGTGTGCATTACATGACACCCGACCGGCCTCTCTGCGATATCTGTAGTGCAGGAGGCAATCTATGTGGTTCTGCATCTGCAGTAAAAGTGGGGTGCCTGCAGACCACCTCCCTGCTACGGCTGTGGGAGGAGACCTGCAGGGTGTGGGGGCCAACACTCACTCTGGAGGCTGATCTTGCTCTGTCTCTTCTCCATGTGAGTAAAGCATGTATGTTCCCTCCAGTGCTTACGTGAGTTGCCTTTCTTGGCTGCTCCTAGTGGTAGGCAATGTCGCTTGCTTTATACTTCCCTTTCTCAGAGATTTGCAGACTCACACATTTTCCTTTACCTCTGCACTAACTTCCGAATTATGCCAGAGAGAGTCACACTAGACGGTGATTGATTTCCATCCTATTAGAATTGCAAATCAAAATAAAAGAATTTTTTATTTTGTAATCATAATTATTGTTACATAACTTTTGTTCATTTGATTACAAACTGTGTAAATTTCCTGTTATCAAACATGAATTAAAATATTTCTCTTAAAGTATAATACCCATTTAAACAAATGTGCTAAAACTAATTCAGCCATTTCCATCATTTTGGAATTTTAACTGCTTGATTTTTTAAAACAATGCTGTAATAAATATTTTTTAATCTGCATGTATCTTTTCTGTGTCTACTGTAAAAACATAACACACGCTTGCTGAATCAAACAAGGAAAATGTATGTTGCCACAGCTCTAGGGGTCAAAAGTTCAAAATCAATACCACTGGCCAAAAGTCAAAGTGCAGGCAGGGCAGTGCGCTCTCCAGAGGCCCCATCAGACAATACCAGCTCCTGTTGTTCACTAACGTCCCTCTTCCCTCGGCTTGTCACCACATTCCTGTAGCCTGTAGTCTTCAAGGATGACACCTTCAAATCTCTGCTCCAGTTCCGGTGGGTGTGTATGTGTATAAATGTGTTCAATCTCCCTTTGCCCTCTCTTATAAAGACTCTTGTGAAAATATGTAGGGTCTAACCTGGATATTTCGGGCTAATATCCCAATCTTATAATTCTTAATCACATCTAAAAGGTATTTTCAACATAAGGTAACATGTACAAGTTCCAGGAAGTGGGACATGACATCTTTGTAGGCTATTTTGTTCAGCCTACCACACAGTATTTTCACCTGTAATTTCTTCCCAGAGTTAACCAAACCAGATCAATGGAGATAAAACTTTAAGTCCCCAGTATACACAGTCATCATGTTTTTCAAAATCATAGTTTTTATTTTATTTTTTTACCTCCTTTCCTTTTTTTTAAATTGCTGTTCAAGTACAGTTGTCTCCATTTTCCCCCCGCCCCAGTCATCATCCCCACCTCCCACCCTTGATCCTGCCCGCACCCCTTTGGCTTTGTCCATGTGCCCTTTGTACATGTTCCTGACAACCTTTCCCCCTTTTCCCCCCATTATCCCCTCCCACCTCCCCTCTGGTTACATTAAGGACAAACTCACAGTAACCAGAGTAACCAAAGTCATAGTTTTTATTTACATCCCTTCTAGCAACATATGAAAGCATCTTTTTTACTGAGAAGCTGCCTGCATTTTGAATTACTATTCTAGGTAAAGAATTGCATATGATTTTATCTTCTTGATCATTAGTAAGAAGGAATCTTTTTTCTGTGTGCCTCCCAGTTAATTTTCTGCATTCAAAGATTATATTTGCTGTCGACTGTTTTTCCTTAGTATGTTGTGCAGTTTTTAAAATTGGCAATAATTGATGGAACATTTTAATTTTGACATAGACTGATCCATACATTTATTCTTTGTTTGTTTCTTTCTCCTTCAAGCTGAGAAATACCTCTAGTCTCCAGATATCAGGGGCATTGAATGTCAATGTCATTGTTTTTATTTATTTATTTATTTATCTATTTATTTATTTATATTTTAAATGAATAGTGAGAATGTACCCAGCAGAAGATAAAATTAAATACTGGCCCCATTCACAAATTCATTGAATATAAATATATGAAAAATATTGACTAAGCTACTATTAAAGAATAAAAATGACATTTTCTTTCTGATTCCTCTAACATTGTAATTGAAGATGTATTTCTTCCTCTGACTTTGAAATTAATTTTCCTGCCCATATTTTAGGGAGATTCTTTGTAATGGTTTCTTAGAAATTAATATGATTACATAAATCATAATTTCCATCTGTAACTTATTAGTCTCAAGTTTATTTTTTATCTTTACTTTAATTGTTGTTCATCAAGCTTATTTCTACATATATTTATTGAGGTTTCCCTATGTGCATGTTTGGACCAAATTGTGTCCCCTCAAATTCAAAAGTTGAAGCTGTAACTCCCAAGATGACAATATTTGGAGATGGAGCCTTAGTCAATAAAAGTTAAATGAAGTCATAAAAATGGAGTTCTAACTCAATAAACCTGGTGTTCTCATAAGAAGAAGAAGAGACAAGAAAGCTGTGTACATACAGAGGGAAGGCCAGGTGGCACACGTGGAGGTGGGTGTGTGCTATTTAGATGTGTACGCTCAGCCCCCAGAACTGGAGGAAGCAGATTGTGTAGAGCCACCCAGTTTGGGTAATGTGTTAAGGCAGCCTGAGCAGACTAAAACACTGGATATGCTCCGGATAATAGGATATACTCGGATGATGTCTCTTGACTTTTAGCATCTCACGGTTCATTTGGAAGAATGGAATGCAAACCCATTTCCCACCCCAAGTGTGAAGCTTGGGGCATCTCACGCTGTACCAGCTCACGTATGTCTCCGTGCGCTCGGTTCGCTCGTGGCGCCTGCTCGCGTGTGCGTGTGCCTGGCTCTCTTCGCCTTTCCTCGTCAGCTGTCTCTGAGCAAGCACGTGCTCGTCCCACTTACACCTAAGGCTCGTCTTAAATGAAAGGACATTCTTGAATACGAAGAGGAAAGTGTAGAGTTAATTCATTTTGATAAGTTTAAAAAAAAAATGTGTTCCCAGGACATTTAAGCAAAATACCTTTGCAAAAATAAATTTTTTAAAAACCCACAGCTGTATCATTTTGCTTACCTTAGGCATTTCCTTAATGTTCCTCTCTCTGTGATGAAAGGCATTTGACTCAAATATGGTTCTTTAAAGCTTTTTACCCCAATTCTTCAAAAATGTCTATTTCCTCATTTCCCACTGTGGTGTTACTGAATTCCTGACAGCGGTTCTGCAGAGTATCGTTTACCTGTAAACTAAACTGGCAAATTTGTGAAGCTCCAAGTTCTGAAATCTGATTTGGTGGCTTTATGCTAAATGACAATCAGATGGGAAAGACGCTGAGGTAGAACTGTGCTGAGATGCCCCAGTAGGTGTCACTTTCTCTAGAAGCAGAAATGTCATCGCTAAGGAAGAATGCATAAATCGTGAGTGTGTCAATCACAGGCACTAAGTTTACAAGGGAATTATTTAAAATTCGACTTCGTACAGAAGAAGGTTAAGATTTAGAGCGGCATGCTAAAACAGAAAGAGCACAAGTTATGAATCACAACTTATGAGCTGGGTTTATGGGTCTGTTACACCAAGTATAACGAAAGCATCTTAGACAATACCCTTTGCTCTGTGAGCCTCAGTTTCCTCTGATTTCTGAGAAGATGTGTTAGAAAGTAAGCTGGAATGCTGTATTATACTTGATAATTAATAGTTTGTGTGAAAACCCTAAAGACAACTCTAAGCATTTCTACCAAGAAGAGATTTAATACCAAGAATTAGGGGCTTGTGAAACTGGTCAGTGAGCTGGAGTCCAGATAGGTAAACAGCTGCTAGCTCTTCAGAAAGAATGAAGTGCAACAATCCCTGACTACTCCAAACAAGGCTTTCGGCATCAGGAAAGTTGATTCCCCTTTGACACCTGAAATGTACTGGCAAAATAGCCTGTCGGGCATATTTCAAAGCCCTCACGCCACCATGCCAAACCCAAACTAGCTCTCCCCTCCTCTCTCCCTATGGGACATTTCCTGCGAGCTCTGCATTTGCAGGACATAAACTGGCAGCCTGCTGGCAAGAGTCCGGAATGGAGTTTCCAGCCTTTCCACTCTTGCAACAGAGGGATAACAGAGAACAATGTCAAAGTGGGTTTCAGATTCCAGGAGCAAAGTTCATGTAGAAGACACTCAGAAAACCCAATCCACCCACTAGTTTTGTCTGCTTTACCTACAAAAGGTAATTCAAATCCATTGCCATTTGACCTCTATAGACTGCAACCACCAGTAATTCAAAATAACATTGCATCTTATGTACACTATTACAGTATTTATCTTGTTTTCCTCTTTGCATATTGTTCTCTCTATTACTCATATAAGTTTGATTATGTTGTGGTTACAAACTACCCCAACACTGCAGTGGTTTAACCCAACTAGTGTCCACTTCATGTTTGCGTTACATCCCTCCCAAAGATTGTCAAGGGCCTCTGCTGCAAATGCCACTGAGGGACCAGGCTGACCGAGCCTCCACCACCTTATGGAAGTAGCATCTGCAGTCCCCCATTGTCACAGCATAGGGACTGAGGGGCTGGAGGATTGCTCGTGGGAGTTTAGCTGGGTAAGTTCACCAGTGAACTGGTGATGGGCCCACTCCATTCTAAGAAATACGCCAAATGACAGATTTGGTTGAAACCATTGTTTATTCCATAGTTCCCAGATATCGGCTTTCTACTTTACACTCATATTAATATTTATAAAATATAAATCAGATCACATCATTTTTCTACTTAAAAGCATTCAGGGTATCCATTACTTATGAAATGAGCTTTTAAGATGGTCTACCAGATCCTATAAAATCTGGAGTGTTATTTTCTATCTTACAGCTTATCACTTTTGTTTTTGCTCACTATAGTCCAAGATGTTGGTTTTCTTCATGCCTTTTAAGCAGCCAAGATGGCTCCTGACTTAAGGCTTTGCACCTGTTCTTCCGTCTGATAGAACTGTTTTCCACGAGTTTGCACTACTAGCTCATTCTCGCTTCAGGACTCCGCTTAAATGTCACCCTCACATATGAAGCTGTAGTGTAACAGCTTCATATCACTTTTCAAAATCTGTAAATTGATTACAAGTTTATTGTATGTCTCTGATCCCTTTAAAATAAAATCAGGAACCATCTTTGTATTACTTTTTGCCGTGTATCACAAACATAGAACAGTGTCTGGCCCATAATAATCAATCTAATCAATATATGTTAAGTGAAAGCACAAATCAATAAACGGTGTCTATCATTATTAACCAAAGTGATTAAAAAGGTACAAATAGAAACAAGGGTAATATTTCAGATGCAGATAAGTTGAGAACATCTCTCTTTTTGTTTTCTGTTAAGGGTTAGGGAATCATAAAAGCATGACAGGAAGCGTGTGGGTGGGTTAGTACTAAGCTTAGCCATCCTGAGGATTTTATTTATAAAATAAAGTTTTGTGGTAGAGACGCAGGGATTCCAAGCAGGGCTTTGCCTGTTTTAGCTAATTCATATTGGACAAGTTACTTTTGGGCCCCACAGTTACATCACTATTATTTCAAAGTATTAACAACAGCTCTGGGACATTTTTTGAGTAAAATCACCATTGTAGTTTCTTTGTTAACAAGTATTAATTCTCCATTGGTTTCACCCAGATATGGTCTAGAAAGAATTTACAGCATAGCACACAATTAATTCAGACAAAAGTAAAGAAAAAATGCATCCAATACTTATCTCAGTATTTTTAAATGGTGATATTTTTATTTAAAAACAGGAGGGGGTAAAAGAAGAGTTAGGAAACTCAAATTAGAAAAGAAAACAGATGACCCCAGCATGAAGAATACGGAGTCCATTTTAAGTGATGGGCCACCTCAAGACATAGTTAACAAAGCAATGGAAGCGTCACCAAGCTCCTTTGATCCTGGGACTTTATGAATTTGGAAGAGAATACCTTTTAATGTTAAATGAAGACATTAATAACTGTACTTTGAGAAAAATCTTTAAAATTTTGCAAATATACACATGACTATAGGGAAGAAAAACTGATTGAGAAACATGGTTAAGAACTGGAATTAATTTACACATTGAAAAAATATGTTTAGATTTAATTTATTAAAAATACTGTCAATTCCTTAAAATGTTAGGCAGGATAAGCAGTAAGAGAGAATGCTAATTCAAAATGTATACTGAAGGTGAATACTAAGAAGATAAAGCAATATATTTTTGATAGATATACTTCGGGTCTACTTTTATGAGAGCATTAAAAATGAAATGCATGTACGAATTTTCCCCACGATAGGATTGGTTTCCCAATAATTGATTAATAGTTTGGCCAATTAAAATAACACGAAAATGAGTGATGAGATTAATCATATGAGTAGCATTTTAGTGCCATGTAAATTGATTTGTTTACATGCCAACAAAATATCAATGGGAATGAATTATTAGGTCCTTAGTCCTATCTGATTTAGTATAGTTGTAATTTTACTACCAAAAGGCCTTCCTTTGAACAAGACTTCGATGCACTATGGTTTATATGGTGGAGTCGAAGCCAATTTTTTCTTAAACTATGAGTTAGAAAGTAAAGTTCTCAAAGAACCCAAAAGGCAACAGGAAAGTGTTCCATGATCAAACGAGTTTAGAAAATGGCGAGTTAAAGTATATTAAACATGATTTTTGTTTCAGTATTGAGCAGGGTTTTTATTTTTAAATATTACTGGAGACTGTGATCTCAGAGGAGGAGAGCACACAGTACTTTCCAAACCAATCGTTCCATGGACTATATTTCATGAAATATTGATATAAATATATATTCCTCTGCATATAATCTATAACATAAACATTTTCCGAAAGCTTAGTCGATAGTGGAACTATTTGGTGAAAAATCAAATTACTTTGGGGAAGTAAATGCATACAAAATCTTTAGTTTATATTGAGATGAGAAGAATAGTAACTTTCAATGATCTCGCAGGTGACTTTATTTTAAGGAAGATGCTCGGTGGTGAGTGATAGAACTGGGTGCCACAATGTGAAGAATCTCAGGCATTTTAGGGAAATGATCTGGAGGCCCAGCAACGCTGCCAAGCATCCGCTAATATCCACCCTAAGTCAGGAATTCCCTTAAACTTTTCTTGCTTTATTCATCTCCTATGTTAATTGACACTTACTGAGAATGTGTGGCAAGGCAAAAGCAGCGTAAAGCAGTAAAAGAAATACAATCCCTGAACTCAAATAATTAAGAAAAAAAACGTAAGCACAAACACTCTTGGCACAAAGAAGAAAAGCTGACCCAGTCGGAGGGAATGAGGTTTGATGGTTACTTTCCCAGTCTGAGCGCCCTTTGCCATGGTACTTAGCACAATGTTACAAACACTAGACACTCGAGGAATAGTTGATAAATAAATTATTGTTTGAGTTAACCCGCAATTCAGCGCAATGATTAGAAACCTATCAAAAATCATAATACAATTTATTTTCAAGTACAGCCAACTTTATTTATATACTGTGGGTTCACCAACAACTATTTATATTCAGCTAAGATTCATTAAACATTCACCATGAGCCAGGATATTTAATATAAATGTTCACAGTTAACGTGGTAACGTCGACTAATGAGGAGGTGACATCCACTTGAGTGACATCATACAATGAGGAAATGGGAACATGGAGTAAGATGATGAGACTAAAGGCAAAATCCTTACTAAGGTTATGAGCTTTGCATGGTGGAATGTGCATTCAGCTTCAGTTCTTTTGCTCAGTCCTTTATACTATGCAACATTTTATACTAGATAACTGAAGAAAGAAGGAAGTGTGAGTAACAAGAACACATTGTAACCTTTTGACAAAAAGAGAAAGCAAGCAAAGGAAGATGGACCATTTTCAAGGAACTTAAGAGATACAGCTAATCATTTGAATTATTTACTCACACATATACCATACTCAAAAAATAGCCTCTTGGTGTCCCTTGGACCACTTTTGCCTCATCTTAAGAGATGTATGTAGAAATTAATCTCATTCAATCGCTAGAATTTAAGGGTTCACAGAGTAAGAGGATTAAAGGAGGACTGGTAGGCACACCTTCACACAGAACTAGAATAATAGGCATATTTAAAAAATAATAAGTAAACTAATCAGAGTGAAAATTCAGGTTGCAGACAAGAAAAGTAGAATAAAGGTGTAAAATCTTGAGAGACATTCCAACACAGCGATGCAGCAAAGTCATATATAAAGTAGGGAAGTATCTAGGATTCTATTCATTCTGTTAGTCTCAGAAGTATTTCTCAACCACATGTATTTTATATACTCGAGCCATACATTTCAAATATAACATTAAATTATAATTTCATTGTAGTGTCCTCCCTATGACAGAAAAGAAATAACCCTCAGTTGTTTGTCATAAAGGCCATTTGTTAGCGTACTGACAGTCCTGATTTGTTTGGGTTCGAAATGTTTAAAAAAAATAATCTGGTACTTTTTTGGATTTAAAACCCAGCAAACAGTATACTCAGATAACAATTGTTTTACATCATCTATTTGAAATTTACAAACACATCTTATCGAATAAAAAATCAAAATATAACATAATTAAAGCACTAAAAATAAGAACATGAATAACATTAGCTGTATGCTCACTTCTTTAATGGTCACGAGTTTTCTGTACTTGCGTAGATTCTGTCTTCGCAGCTGCAGATGAGTAGGGCTATGGACTAAAGGACTCATTGCTTTGTGTGAACCATGCTACTTGGGAATATGTGTTTGTGGAGAAATGTAATTATCTTAGTAGATCTCACATGTTAGAATTCAGTGTTCTGATGTAAAACATTCTCATCATGCTTGTGTAGGAAAAGGGTCTAATGAAATACCTACTGAGCAGACTATTTAAAAGCCACATCGTCCTTGGACATGACAGTGGCTAAGGGTCTCTTGAAATAAATCTTCTGGTGCAGGTAATATTCATCAGTAATAGTACAGACACGAAGTTAACATCCTGCAATTTGATTGTGGGAACTTTCAATAAGGTTGCCTGAGATCCTCACCCTCGAGATAGCTGAACTGGCCCCAAAGTGCAGGAACCCCTGAAATCAAAGGCACCGGCTGTTGCTTTCCAGGACACATAGTTGGATCGAAGCAGGATAAGCTCAAGCCAGGCTCAGTGAGAGGATCCTGAAGTATGTTGAATAAAGAAGAAAACTGAGTTCATAACCCAGGCACAGTACAGCACTGTAGGGGTGAAGAAAAGTAATGCTGACACCTTGGGAATGTGACAAGAGTAAGAGACAGAGAGAGAGATTGATTCAGAGCTGTGTCTGTGGGTTCCACAGTGAGTGAACGGTACTCTAGACCTGGTACCACCAAAGGGTGGACAAGGTCGGCGAGACAAGGCCTTGATTCTCTGTGACAGTGTGAAAGAGGGGGGATGGATCTAATCTCTGCTTTGCTGCCCGCCTCGCCTCCGCAGTAGTCCTGACCAAGTAAACACCCAGAGTGCTTGAACAGTTAAAGGGAGTACAGAGCAAATAAAGAAGGCAGTTAGCCATTTCTGCTTATAAGTTATAGAAGTGCTCTGGCAATTACTTAGAAAAAACGGTGTTATGACATTCATATCTCGAATTTATGGAGCAATTTGTGAAAGTAAGTAAAAGTGTAATAAGTGGGTGGATTTGATCACATGGATTTTGAACCATTATAATCATTTTCCACAGGCAGCAAAGAATTTATTAAAAATTTAAGTGATTTGTTTAGTATCATAAGTGACAAAATAGATCAGTGTCTTTCTACTCTCCTAAGCTATCTCAAGTATTATAATAATTTTTAAAAAACCTAACTGTTTTCCAGAGGGGAAGAACACATGGGTAAAAAGTAAATTTGAAAAGTGAATAATTTTCTCCCAAGTCTTATTACTACAAATAAAGTATTACCTTTCACAAGGTACATGAGGTAATTTTCTTGAAATCTAGTGCTCCCTCCCATGCATAAATATGATTATATCACTTAAAGTAAATAAGTCTAATCTGAAAATGTAGAATTATATAATAGATATTTACTCACCGAATAAATATTGACTGTGGACTTATGTATATCAAGGGCTATTGGATTATTTAATTGATCATTAGCTTCAAAGGAGATTTTTTTAAAGATTTTATTTATTTCATTTTAGACAGAGGGAATGGGAGGGAGAAAGAGAGGGGGAGAAACATCAGTGTGCGGTAGCCTCTCTTGTGCTCCTTACTGGGGACCTGGCCCGCAACCCAGGCATGTGCCCCGACTGGGAATTGAACCTGTGGCTCATCCCCTGAGCCACACCAGCCAGGGCCTAAGGAGATTTTTTTTGACTTATAAAAGTTTTTATTTTAAGATCTTAGAAACCAAATCTCAATCAATGCATTTAAATTTGGGTTCATTATATAATGATCCAATTTGTTCTCAAAATTTCATGACTATGACTGGTCTATCAGGCAAGGTGCCAACATTCACTAGATTATTAATTTAAACCCATCCAACAAGAGAGAGGTCATTTCAAATGCTGCCCATTCTTGCATAAATAACACTCCTTGCAACATTTTAGAATTTTTCTCAAAGTATTTCTATGCATTGCCCATCACAGATATTTAAGTATTTCTCTAAAACACATTTTGTGGGAGTATTGGTGAACTCAGAGCACGATGATTCAAGTTACTGACTGTTTAATCATTTAGCAGAAGCCAATTACTCTAAATCAATAAATATAGTAATTGGGCGATTCATGGGAATGATACTTAGGCAGGTACAATAGTTAAAAAGAGGGCCTTACCAATTCTCACCATTTCAGAGTGAGTGACGGGATCACACGTTTCAATTTTAACTTACTTCCTATAAAAGAACACTTTAGAAAGAAAGCGTAAAGGGTAATTTGATGTGTAGTAAGTATGCCTTTATACCAAGAAATATT